>MUZC01000031.1:265949-282225 GCA_002072015.1 Radix auricularia | reverse complement strand
CCCCCCCCCCCCCCCAAAAAAAAACAATTAAAAAAAAAACACACTTTATTTTCCATTTGAAAATAAGTTAATTTCAAATAACTTTTTTGCCATTTAAGAATTTATTTAGTGTAGTTCTACATTGTAATATTGTAACACGCATGAAGCTATGTAAAAGACATTAAATAAATTGTAAGCCAGTTATTCTCAAACTTTTTCGTATCAGACGACCGGCAAGAATTTTTCCATTTCACCAGGTACCGTTGCTTTCTTTTCCCGTTTTGACATGATTTTCTTTGTACTGATTTGATAGCATAATGAGCCCCTATACAGCTTAACGACCTATCAGATTAAGTATGAATTTGGCTTGTTTTTATATTATATTTTTTAAAAAAATGTTTAGTTGCCAAGGCATAACAAGAGAGCTAATGAACAATGCAGCGGTAATGTCAAAAACCATTTGATGTGATTAACCTTCGCCATTAAGCTCGCGAATGTGACTATTAATTTTACAAGGATCATTCCATTGTTGATAGACCTAGAATATATAGATACAAGACAATTCCTCAAATTGATTTCGATCTTATAATGACAGTTTTCCTGCTAAGTATGTGCACATCAAAGGCATTTGATCTAAAATTATCACATTGATATCACATGTCATGTTTTCTAAAAAATTATTAGCTATGCGCTTGAAGAGGACAATGGCAAATATTTTACGAACCCGGCATTGTGCAGGAAAGTATATATATGTGTCATCTTGTGCGTCGCAAAATACAGTAATTCTTTCAAGTTGAAGAGTGAAAAATGCTATGGCATTATTAAAATATCCAATGTTATAATAACTTTGTACTCCGAAGCTCACAAGTTTATTTTTTTTTAATTTATTTATTTTATTTTTTTATTTATTTTTTTTTTTCAATTCTTTTTTTCTTCAGGATTTCACGTACGTCACACAAAAGTTGTAAATATAATGTCACCAAAGTCATCAATGGACGAAGCGTGTTTAAATTGTTGCATTCTCTTGTAGAATTTATAAACTAATGAAAAATACATGGCTACCGCTATCGGTCTGTTAAACCAAGGGGTCGGTATACATCGATGAGTTATCTCATTTGGAGTAAAAAGGGAACTCTTGGGGGTATTGCTGAATCATTGTGGGCATAGAATATTTACTAGAATCCGTTACTTTTGGGTTAACAGTAATGTTAACATAAACTCTTATAATTTTAATATATAGTTATCCTATTGAACCGGTCCGTCTTTTCAAACCGTTTAACCGGCCTTCAAAAAAACGAAATGTGTTAACATGCTAAGATAATATTTTATTTTAATGCATACAAATTAAACATTGACTATAAATCATTAATGTTAACTTGTTTGTTTATAAAATAAGTTATTTAAAAATAATATTTTTAAAGTGTATTTTTAAAAAATCCCTCAATTGACTGACTGGCATCCCTTAAGAAAGAGGTCGGCGAACAGGGGTAAATTACCTCATCTGTGGTCAAAAGGGAATTTTTGGGGGTAATGCAGACTCATTTGGGACATATAACATCACCTACACTCCACAAGATATATTCAAATACGTTTTGTGTATGTTTACGCTTGGAATATATGCCCACTATTGAACCGGTTCCTTCCAGAAAACGCATTTGTTAAATTTGTCATCTATGTAGATTTCTTATTTACGTACCATACGAAAACACCTAAATCCAACCTACTTTAATTTATATTGACACGAGTGACAATAATCCTAATCTTACTGTATCAAGTATCCTTTCTGTCATATTTAAAATTAATAACTTAAAAATTGAGTTCAGAAGAAAGTTGTTTTGTGCTCCTAACGAATTGCGATGTCAAGAATTTGATGCATTCAATAAAGTTAATGAATACTTTTGACTAATTTTAAATGGACACATTTATCATTATATTTAGAATGACCAGAGGCATTTAACAAAATTCAATCGAAAAATCATATAAAACTTAAAACGTTTATAATTGTATCAAACAGATTCCCTTTCCCCCGCCCCCACCCCTACCCCAAATGGATATTCCGTGTCGTTTGGACTTAAAATATCTACATATAATCATATTCAGATCTTTTTTTAGACACTTGTCCTGTTTGTAAAAGTCACCAGTAGCAGGGGAACCGACCAAAAAAAGTTCGCAGACTTCAGCCGTGAGTGAACCACACGAAGCTGCGGTTACATCACAAACGCTTTGATGACAACATCAAACGACGCAGGGTAACAATTTCGAATGTTTTCTTGTAGGTTCTCAAACTTAAGAATTATAATTATATTTAATTTTCATGTTTTGATAACTTACGTCAACCAGCGTCTGATGGCTTATCGACCGGCACTTTGAGAAGCACTGAATAAAAAGAATCATTGAATCAATTTTAAGTTAGCAAATATTTCAGTAGAAGTTTTATTTAAAGTTGCCGTTTCGATGTGACGTTACATTTCTTCAATCCCCTCCCTCCCCCACGTCACGCATCATCACAAAAATGAGACCCCCTTCCCCCTAGATGCATGACGTCATTTATGGACGGCCCTTCAGACTAATTAAGTATATTATTTAAAAGTAATACATTTACAAAATCTGACTGTCAACTGTCTACTCACCAAGTCGTCAGCTACGCTCCTCTGCGGATACACGCATTCTCTGTGTTCCTAAGATAAGAACTAAATCTTTTGGCGAAAGGTCATTCTCCTTTTGTGCAGCCAAACAATGGAATTCTCTTCCATTACACATTCGTAGCATTTCAACAGCTAAGTCATTTAAGACTGCACTTAAGACACATCTCTTTAAAATTTATTTTCAAAAATAATAAAACCACATTTCTGTAATTGATTAGCGTAGCTGATGTATTGAGTATACCGTATTGTTATTTATGTAGTTAATATGCTATGAATGTTTCTTTTTATTTATATATGTATTTTTGTTTCCATGTAAAGCGCTGTGAGCCTGGCTCCTTGCTGGGATACAGCGCTATATAAATCATCATTTTATTATTATTATTATTATTAAAAACCTAGCCAAAACGTCAGGAAAACAACCTAGATCCGAAATTAAAAAAAAACCTAGACACGCTAAAAATAAAGAAATATGACGTCAAAGAGCCTCCCACCACCCCCCAAAAAAGTTTTTCTTATCTGAAAATGACCATGTTTCAAATTATTTTGTTTTATTTTCTATTAAGAATGTTTTTTTGTTTTTTTTTAATTGTCAATCTAAAAAATTCAAATATTTAGGCAAAATCCTTATAAATTCCCATCTCTAAAAATTTGGCTAAAAAATTCCCATGATTTTGGAAATTTCCCAGGAATTTCGCAACACTGGTTCTCCAAATGTCTTACTTGTAAATGCAATTTATAAATTAAAATGCAAAAAAATAAATATGTTTTTTAAGACTTCTAATTTTAAATAAAGCAAATTTATAAAATAGCCTTCCACTAATATATTATCTAAAGGTTTATGGATAGCAAATAGTCGAGTTATAATTCAGCGCTTGCTATGTTTGTTAATCAAACAAATTTAGATCCTTTTAATAACAACAATTAAATAAACTGAGATCTAGGTAATTTTTTCTATTTATATTCTGTTAATTATTTTTTATTTAAATGGAAACTAGAAATTAAAATAATATTCTTAAAATTGTTAGGTCTTGATTTAGTAATGAATAAAGAAAATCTGCATAGCTCAACATGAAAACTCCCTATCCAATACCAAACAGGTAGTCTACATTAATGATAATAAAGTGAAGGACAAGGAAACGAAAATTTAGCTAAATGTTAAAGAATTCCCATTTACCCATTTGTCTTATGCACAATAGTTTATTTATTAAAGGTGGTGTTACTTTATTTTCATTGTGTAACGTATTTTCACGTATATTACCCGCAGGGCATACCAGGTTTTAAAAACTCCGCAGCCCTCCCCCCTGTTGAATAATGCATCGATTGCACATTACTTGCAAAACACGAATGTAAAATTAGATTCTGTATAACTTCTGGTAACTTTGTTCACAATCCACCAGTAAACGTTTGATATTACGTATCTGATTTTATAACGTGGGGAGCGTAATATATATACAGTTCATTCAACTAGAGTTGTTCAGCGTTATATCACTTCTGAAATGTGGTGGGATAATGCGGGTTTAATCATGGGCGGGTTATACCACATTTTTTTTTACAGGATCGAAAAATCCTGCGGGGTATATGCGTGGTCGGGTTATCTGCGTGTGCGGGGAATATGTGTGCAAATACGGTAATGTGTTTTCTTGGTGATTTTTTTCCACTCTGCTAACAACTCTCCCTTTGTTAGGCTTGTAAATTAGGTCTCCGCGTGGAGATATCTGGGCCTAGTAGTGAAGAAATCTCAGAGGGTCTTAGCTGAACGCAGACCGAAACAGAAACGCCGTTTCCTTTTGTTCCCATCGTCCGTGAAGAAGTCAATGTGGCGTCTCAACAAATCTGGCACAGACGACTAGTGTCTAAAACAAACGTTACACCAGATTATTTTAAATTTAACTAACCCTTGTGAAGACATGGACTGTCAGATGATGTCATTCTATCTCTCTCTGTCTCTCTCTCTCTCTCTCTCACACACACACACACAGACACACACACACACGCACACACACACACACACGCACGCACGCACACACACACACACGCATTTTTTTTTTAAAATCGGATTTTCATTTCCGTTACAATTGTTTGCTTAAAGCTAACATTTATGTTTGTTAACACGATTACAGCTGTCGTCATATCAGCCCCACCTTTAAAAATATCAGTAATATTTATTATTTACAATTCATTGGTGTGGTAAACACTGAGTGCATAATATAACGTTTAGGTCCACTGGACATTAAGTAAGTTTGAAAGTTATTTTTGTAAGTGTTGTAAGAAATAAAAAGTTTTGAACGAGCAAAGACGTCATTAATTTATGATATTGAAGAAACTATGTAATAAATTTGTTGTATATCTTTAGATGCGATTAATGAAAGTTGGATTGGAAAGTCTTTTAATTTAATTTTAAAAAAATACTTTTTAAGAAGGTTACTAGCTAACTTCTCTGACTTCCCCAAGGTGCCAAAGAGTCATAGTATATTTCATAATTGTTTGCCAAAAAAGCTTATACACGAGGTCCACTTATAAACGAATATATACAGTAACAGATAGTTCAAACTCAGCCGTTACCAAAATGGAAATGTCGTTTAGCACGTGGTATCCCTGTCAAAAGGATTAAAAAACCGTCTTATCGGGGAGGACATAAAGATAACCAGCCTGTAACGGATATCGGGAAATCATCAGACCGTGAAATATTTTTTATAACGTCGTCTTACATAACTTTCCAATTGAAATAATTTCTAAGACCCATACAAACTTCACGTTTTCTGACTTGATGTTTCTATTCAAAACATTTCACTGCGACAAAATCGGCATGCAAGAAATGAATTTGCGTATGGTAAAAGACGTTTATGGTTTTATCATGTTGTACACCTGTTTCATGTACATGGCTAACTTTTAGTTCTGTTAGATCTAAGAATTCGAAGCATTTCCGTTATAAGTTATAGATTATTGTAAAATGGTCATGCCTAAAGTAGTGTCATTACATAGTAGTTTTAGTAGTTGATGTAGTACCTGTCATTTCGATTACTCTTGAATTTTTAATGACAAGTAATGTTCAAAATTCATGTTTAACTGAACAAAAGCAAATAAGAACCATTGGTTTTAAATATTTAAACAAAAGAAAAGAAAGAAAACGAAATATTTTACAGAATTAATGATTGTAAATATATGTATTTATAGAGTATACAGAAAAATAGATTATTTTGTTTAAAGCAACTACTTTTTCTTCACTTATGTGATAAATAGTGTATATACATTTCTTAACAACATTATAAAAATAACAATAATAAATCAATAAGTAAATTACATTTGATAACATTGATTTTTAAAAAAAATATTTGAATAAATTAAAACTTTTAATGTATTATTAAGAAATGAAAAAATTAAACATTTAATATATTTTGTATTTTAAGATAATTTTTTAAAAATAAATTAAAATTAAAGCAACTCCGTCGTGCCATTAGAGTTGTTATTTAGCCCTGATTAACTCAAAATTCAATTTAAAATATTTAAACAAATAAGGAGTTAGCCATATCCACAAAGAAAGTTATGGGTATATTTGGTGTGAATGTAGGATGCTGTAGATTGTAGATGTTAGCTGTGCTAGGATAAGTTGTGATTAACAGTTGGGTCATTGTGGCAGACAGGGTGAGAGTACAATAAATGATAAAATATAGTAGAATAGAAGGTATTTTGGAGAGAGACATAGGTGTACGAGTGAGAAGTGCTAAAAGAGTTAGTACGCGAACGAGATGTGGACAGTGTGAGTTAAATCTGATCATAATGTTTTCTGTGTCAAGGTTTCCTTCAGTTCCATACAGTGAATATTTAAATCGCACATAGCTGTGATACGATTCAATTATCTAAAGACTCATTAGTAAAATATAATTAATTTATTCTCATAATTATCGGGCACAAAAAGGAGTCATTGCAATATAAATATTGTGATGAAAACACGCGCTCTAATACTTTTAAAAAATTTTCATCAAACTTCCCATCCATACGTTTCATACATAATTGAACAATTCATTAAACTTATAAAATACATATAAATAGTTTATAAAAGTATCATCTTATCCTTTTATATTTCAGCATAATGTATGTGAAGTACACGTTAAAAGTAAGTTTCGACCAAAGCTCTCGTTTAAAAATGTATTTTAAAAAAAAAAAAAAAAAAAAAAAAAAAAAAAAAAGATTTTAAACATGGGAAAGTAAAAAATTGGAAGTGCCGATAAAAAGAAAAATCGAAGTATGAGCTTTTCATAAAGCATCTAATATAAAAAATGATCACGGGGGAAAGGAAAGAGATAAGAAAGTAATAGGATGTATTTTTTAAGTTTAAATTCAAGCGCCTGTCCATTAAAATTTTGCTGTTGGCCTTTTGAATAAAACAGTTTTTCCCCTGTAACTTAGCTGGAAGGTTGTCATACCTCGATAAATATTATTTTTTTTACATCTGAAAACCGTCATTTATTTAGTAAACCGTAAAATAAAACACCAACCCAAAATGAAAGTTTGCAGTGCGCTTACAAATTAAAAGTAAGATTATGAACTTAAAAGAACTTTACGGCTGACGGAGAAAAAAAACATGGACATTTAAATGTATAACTTGCAATGAAATTTGTTAAATCATTTTATTAATCGGAAGAGTCAAAATCTAAATGTTCACTAATGTCTGCGTTGCCTTCAGCTGGAGTAAATAATCGGCTGTTTTAGGAGAATTTGAGATATATTGATATAATGGTATTCAATGCTTGTACCGAGGATTTGTTAAAATTTAGACACTAAATTAATTAGCATTAACAAAAGCAATGCAACTTAATATAAAAAAAAATATAAAAACATGGGAAAAAAGAAAAGCATTAAATAATCAGGATTAGAATTATTTCAGTAAAATATTAATTTATGATTTCATTTCACATTAAAGATTTTTAGACAATAATGAGAACAAATTTGCAAACGTACTCAATATCATACATTGTGCGAATGTTCTTTTCATTCTTCTGATCTTGAGGAAGTTGACCTTCAAATTAAGACTTGAGGGTAGATGTGAAAATATTTAGTCTTCTTTTATCAATGATGTGTTAAGTCAAAATGATAATAAATGCTTACACAAAGATCATATCATTAATTCCTTGTCTTAGGTATTAAAATGATAATCTTGCTCCGTGGTAAAGGAGGACTATATCTTAGTTAAATATTGTCTTCTGTTTTCTTAGCATTGCGTATGAAAAGTGTAGTAAAGTCCAAATACTGAAATTCTGTTAGACTGATTAATCGGAATCACTGTCTGAGTAAGATTCGGAATCGGAGGGGTTAACCAAAGACATTTCAAAAATTGATGATTTTGAAGATTCAGTAAAAGAAAATAATCCTGGATCCTCATTAATTCTTGAAGGCTTTAATAGCGGTCTTGGCAAGAGCCTGATTTGAGATAACAGAAAGTTCATTTGGATTAGAATAAATATAAAAATTACTGTTAAAAAGTGTCGTAATTAAAATGTATACATCAATTAGTAATAATTATATAGGCCTCATATTTTAAATTTTTTAGTTGTTTGTGTTTGTATCCTAATAAAAATCAAAATAAATAACATGTTGACAGTAAAGTTGTAATGCTTGTCCTTATTTTTTCTAAACTGACTGATTTTCTTTTATTTTTGTGATTTTAAGATAAAAGTTTGGTTCACTTGAAGAAATCGCAACGTGATTAATGCAATTCCTTGCAAGAAGAATAATTAAATCTACAAGGGTAGGACGGATCGATGCCTTGAAGATCGGTTTAGTGAACACCCGTAAAATATAAATAAGTTGGACCTATGTCCTGTCTCTAAACACTTCAACAGTGCTAATCATGTCTAAATTTCAGATATTACAGTTGCTGGCAGTCTTTATGCGAGCAATACTCATTTATATTTTGAAAATAGATTAATAAAACTATGTGATACGTTCCTTCCAATTTGATTTAAACAATGTCACAATTTTACGCAACTGTTTAATCTTTTCAAAATTTGAATTTTTTAAAACTGTAATTTTGATACTTTCTCCCTTTTCTCCTCTTCTATATTTATTTTTAGTATATTAATAATTATACTTGTGCCAATTGTACTTCTTTTTGTTTCCTTCAAAAATATCTTCTTAATTATTTAAAAAAATGTAAAATGTTATGTAAGTTTAATTCAAATACTTGTTCTTTTGGTGGCTGCTGTTGTACCGACGATGAAGAGATTGGTGAGATCGATTAAAAATGTATTTGTCCCTTGATAAAGCTTTAATTTATTGTTTTAATCTAATAGTTCGTTAGTTTATCTTGTAACCGTAATCAAATAATTTAAACAACTTCACATTTTGATTTATTAGGCTAAATGTTGCCTTAAGCTCCAAAAAGGTCACGTAAATTTGTTTTAAAATATTTGTAAGACAAAAAGACACGATCCCATATGCTTTGATAATGCCACATAAGTACTATATAAAAAGTGTGTGCTTAATAGCTGATTTTTTAAATCAGCAATGTTACCCATTCAAAAATTATTAAAATAATTTATTAATACTTTGTTGTTTGTCCGTCGAGATCCATGTGAACAATTATCATCACATTAGTCATATGCTATGGCAGACTTTTGTGTCTCTTTGTGAATTATTAGTGCTTTCCTTGCCTATGGGCGTCGCTAGGAATTTTTCCAGGAAGGGCGCACAAAAAATCACCTTTTTAAATTTATAGAATCGTCCAAAAATGACGTCACGCGTCTATGGGGAGGGGGATCCCCTCTTTTGTGACGATGTGTGACGAGGGGGAGGGGTTAAGAATTGTGACACACGTCAAAACACGCTACTTTAAGCCAAAGTTCCACTTACAATAAATACATACTAAAATAATAAATAATTTTTTTTGAAAGATGCTCATTTTCAAATAGACAATACCACCTTAAATTGGGGTGTCACAGCTTTTTGATGTCATATTGCGGGGGTTCTAAGGTTTTGTAAAGAAGTGTGACAAATGGGAGGGGGAGTAATATCGGCTAAAATCACGTGACGTCAATGATGGAGGCCCCTAACTGAAAATACCATACAGGTTTAATTTTAAATTAAATTTGAGTTAAGTATAACATAAGTGCCGCAAAAAGTCTTACAAATTAATAAAACTCACACAATAACGCTATATTAGCTAAAATATAGCATATATTAATGCATTTAATAAATCAAAATCGTATATTCTCATAAGAAAGTTAAATTTTGCTGTGAAATAATATACGTGTAGAAACTGCAGAATTGCCAAAGATGGATAGAAAATTATTTACAGGCTTTTTAAAAAAAACGAAAATAGTGCAATCGCGTGATTCCATAGTGCCGTTATTAGAAAATTTTGGGGCGTCTGCAGCATCTGACTTATCATTGGCATTGAGGGCATCAGTACAAGTCAACAGCCAGACACAGCTGAGGCTACTGTTTCTAATTTGATTGTCGCTGACACTTTTTAATTTTCTAAATTGGATAAAAGAAGGTATGTCTGGACACACTACCTTTCCAATGAGTTGAAATTGCAGCTGATTCGTGATTGTTGGATCCCTGATAAAATGTATGAGTTAAAAGCTGACAGTGAGTGAAACAGAATTTTTAGTTTTTAGATATGCATGGTTATCAAACTATTCACCATGGCTTTTATACACGCAAATGTTAAAAGATGCCTTTTGTAATTAATATGTGTTGTTTCCGAAAAAGGTAAATCGAGGAACTCAGTTTGTATTTTTCATCAAACCACGTAAATAATATAAAGATTTTAACGTAGACCCACGTAACCACATGCAACGCAAATGACACAAAGACTATCTTGAAGATGCAACTGCAAGCACTTTTGTTGCATTATTAAAATCCAAAGCAGTTTCTAGAGATGGGCAGTTGGACTCATCATTTAGAAGAATAATTCAAGAAAATCCCAACAAACTGGGTCCCATCATTTCTACAATCCTATTTTGCGGCATGCATTATTTAGCACTTCTTGGAAAAGAATTAAATTCTTGTAATTTTTTTATGATTTGTTAGAGTTTCGTGCAATCTAGAGATAAAGTTCTTGTTAATCATTTGTCAATGGTATGTGGTAGTGCCAAGTATATCTCGGCAACCATAAAAATCATTATAATTTATCGGAATTTGTGGGTCTCTATAGCGTGAAGATATAGTCTGTGAAGGAAATAATTCAGTTGCATTTTCTATACTTGCCGAAGAGACAAATGACATTTTGAGTATTGAGTTGATGTAACTTGGTGTTAGATTTGTCGAAGAACAAATTTGGAAAATTATGGTCTCAGAAGAATTCCTGGAATATATTCCAATTGTCTATAGAGCAGCTGAAGGTTTAGTCAACACCATCATTAAAAATTCATTAGACTTTGGAATAAATATGACAAAGCTTGTTAGTTAATAATACTGTTGTTGTTCTAAAATAGCACGTAAAGAAGGATGAATCCAAGCAATAACTAGAACAAATACCCAAAACAGCATTTGTGCATTATCCGGCATCCTTCCGTCTCGCGAGACGATGGTGCATCACCGTTGGGTTGGGTTGCATTTCCTCGAGTGACTGTGCAGTCCTATCCTTGAGTGACAGTCTTTGCCACAGTTTTTACACACGAGTTCTGTGCTTCCAAATGTTTTGGCCTTTCTCCTAGCTCTTCTGTCTGCAGCCTCCTCCATTCTTCGCTCCTCGGCTACTATGACGCCCTCTTTGACAACTGTGCGCCACGTAGATCGGTCTTCTGCCTTACACTCCCAGTCACTTGTATGTATTTTGGCTGCTTTCATGTCCCTTTGACAGACATCTTTAAATCGCAAGCGTGGGCGACCTGTGTTCCTCTTTCCTGAAGCAAGTTCACCATATAGGAGATCCTTCGGGATGCGGCCGGGGCTCATTCTTTTTGACATGTCCTAGCCACCTCAGGCGTCTTTCACTAAGAATTGAGAACATGCTTTGGGTATTGGCACGCGTAAGTACCTCACTATTAGGCACTTTTTCTTGCCATTTAATACCAAGGATGTGGCGCAAGCATCTCAAATGGAAGCTGTTAAGCTTACGCTCTTGTGATGTATAAGTGGTCCATGTCTCGCTCCCATATAGTAGTGTACTGATGACACAGGCTCGATAGACGCACAGTTTGGTTTTCTCCGTTAGCTTGGCGTTTTGCCAGACCCGCTTATTTAGTTTAGCCATTGTTGCGGCTGCCTTGCCAATTCTGCTGTTTATTTCTTCTTCAATGGACAGTGTATTGGAGACCTTGGATCCCAAGTAGGTGAAGCTGTCCACAACCTCCAAGTTTTCATTATCGATATTTATGGTAGGAGGAGGTCGAGTGTCTTGGGCCATGATGTTTGTCTTTTTCAAGCTGATTTGCAGACCAAATTCTTTGCAGGCATTGGAGAAGCTTGACACGAGTTGTTGCAAACCAGATTCTGTATGTGCTGTTAGTGCCGCATCATCCGCAAATAGTAGCTCTCGAATTAGGACATCCGTCGTTTTGGTCTTGGCTCGGAGGCGGGCAGTGTTGAAAAGTCCTCCATCAGCTCTGGTATGTAACCAGATTCCCTCACTGCTATCCTTGAATGCGTATCGAAGAAGTACAGAGAAGAATATTGCGAAGAGTGTTGGTGCGAGTACACAACCTTGTTTAACTCCGCTGCTGACAGGGAAGGCCTCTGACTTAGCTCCATCGAACTGTACTGTGCCAAGCATATTTTCATGGAACTGTCTGATGATGGCAAGTAGGTGAGGGGGACATCCAATTTTTGCCAGTATTTGGAATAGCCCGTTGCGACTGACTAAGTCGAAGGCTTTTGTAAGGTCCACAAATGCAATGTATAGTGGCATCTGCTGCTCTCTGCATTTTTCCTGGAGCTGTCGTATGGAGAACACCATGTCTATGGTAGACCGACCGGACCGGAAACCACACTGAGATTCTGGATAGACGCGGGATGCTAGGCTTTGTAAACGTTTTAGTATAACGCGGGCAAAGGTCTTTCCTACAATACTAAGGAGTGAAATGCCGCGATAATTATTGCAATCACTCCTATCACCTTTGTTTTTATATAGTGTCACTATATTTGCATCCTTTAGGTCTTGGGGGATGTAGCCCTGTTCCCAGCAGAGGGACAGAATCTCGTGCAATGGTTGGAGTAAAGCTGTCTTGCCACTCTTTAGAACCTCTGGTGGTATTCCATCATTCCCAGGCGCTTTTCCACAAGCTAGACTGTCAATTGCTTTGCTCAGCTCTTCCTGTGTGGGCACGACATCAAGTTCTTCCATGAGTGGCATATCTGGGATGTCATCTAGAGCGGTGCTGGAGACTGTGGTAACTGTTGAATACAATTCCAGATAATGCTCAACCCACCGTTTTAGCTGTGCTGCCTGGTCTTGAATAATTTCTCCATTTTTGGACTTTAGGGGAGCAGCTTTTGACGTCAAGGGGCCCGTTGCCTTTTTGATGTTTTCGTACATGACTTTTGCATTGCCCATGTCTGCAGCTGATTGTATACTGGAACAGAGCTTAAGCCAGTAGGTATTGACACATTTACGTGCAACCTTTTGGGCAAGTGACTTAGCTGTTTTTAAAGCATGCAAATTGTCAGGTGTAGGCTTTTCCTTGTAAGCCATAAGAGCTTTCCTTTTTGCTTCAGTGACGGGTTTCATCTCGTCCCAATGTTCATCAAACCAGTCCGTGTTTTTGTGAGATTTTTTGCCAAAGGCTTGTATTGCGGATGTATAGATTGTGTCTCTCAGTTGCGTCCATTTGGAGTCAATGGTGACGCATGGGGACATCTTTGAGAGACTTTCCTTCACCTTGTCTTTGAACAGCTGCGCTATCGCAGGGTCTTTCATGCAGGAGGTATTGATGCGTGGACTTCCCTTTTTCTTTGTGTGGTACGAGTTTTTCCTCATTATTCGTACTTTGCTGGCGACAAGGGAATGATCCGTGTCACAGTCGGCACTGTGATAGCTGCGAGTGAGTAGGACGCTAGCTAGTTGTGCACGCCTGGTGATAATGAGGTCCAGCTGGTGCCATTGGTGGGATCGAGGGTGTCTCCAAGATACTTGATGTATATCCTTGCACTTGAAGAAAGTGTTGGTCACACACAAGCCTCGTGAGCAGCACAATTCCAGAAGCCTTTGTCCATTTTCATTTAACTTTCCTCTTCCAAATAGTCCAAGGCAGGTGGGCCAGGCTTCGTGGTCGCTCCCCACTCTAGCATTGAAATCTCCTAGGAGATAGATTGCCTCGTCTTTGTGGATGCCGGCTATTGCCTGGTCTAACGCTCCATAGAACTGGTCCTTCTCTTCCGGAGTTGAATAGAGTGTTGGGGCATACACACTAAGAATGTTTGCTGGGCCCGCAGTTGTTCTGAGTCTTAGAGTGAGGATCCTCTCCGTGCCTGATGACGGTGGTTCAATGGATGGTAGAAGAGTGTTTTTAACAGCGAAACCCACACCATGCTGTCTAGGTTCGTCTTTCGGTCTGCCTTGCCAGAAGAAGGTGTAATTGGCCTCTTTGAGTGAACCGTTGTCTGGGAGCCTGGTCTCCTGAAGGCATGCTATGTCAATCTTTAGCCTTTTAAGTTCTCTATCGATTATTCCTGTCTTCCGTGTGTCGTTTATGGACTGCAGATCATCAGTGATGCCGGGACACATATTCCTCACGTTCCAGCTAGCGATTCGAAGAGCTGGGGTCTTCTTTTTCTTTTTTGTATTTCTTGGTGCAGGGCTTAGTGGCCCACTTGTTGAGTGGTACTCTAATCTCCACGCACCCAGTGGAGAAGGCAGGCCATGATGGGATAGCACCTATTTGACTGGGGGCTGCCCAGTTTGAGGCGGGCGGTAGCTGTCCAGTGAGACATTGGTAGTCTCTCCTACCGTCGGAAGCAGCCCCTGGCGCCTAGCTCTACGTCAATTGAGCTTTGGCTTATAACCGGTAACTGCTGCTTCCCGTGTTTTGTCGACGCTGGAATGTCCTCTCCAGAGGTGATGCAAGCCTGGGCGGGTATTATGGAGAATTAGCTGCTGCCCATACAGCATATCCCCCCTCTCCAAGTCAATGGTGTAACCAAGGGAACGACTTGCGTCGATGCAGCTTGGCTGCCATTGGCGTCGCAGGAGCTGCCGGTATGTACATAAGTCTTATGTATAGACCGCCTGTAGGTGCTCCAATTGCTGATTTTCTTTCAGGGTTTACTCCCTTAGCCTTTCCCGCAAGGCAGGTATAGCCGCAAGGCAGCGGAGGATTTGTATTCGGAGTTTCCTTCTCCTATTTGTGCATTGCACTTCAAATAAACTTGTCGTGAACGATTTAAATAATGTGAATGCCATACGAAACACAATAGGAACAATTTAATCAATTAAATTCTTTTCTGGGAAAGGTAATGAGCGAAAAAACTAAATCAAAATGTTCCTTTGATGTGTGATACTAAATGGACACATAAATATAAATGCTGGCGTATTATAGCTAAAAATGGGACCGACATTTTATTTACAACAATCAGTAATGTAATCAGTTATTTTTGCAGATATAATATTTTCTATGTTTGATATGCTACACAGTCTTTAATTTAATTAACTTGCCGGGAATTTAGTTCAGTTTTATTTTAACAAATTTATGATATTTTTCTCAAATGCCCCCTTTGCCCCCCCCCCTGAATACGCCCATGTAATCTTGCCCGAAAGGTTTTTCCACATGTCGGACAAGAGATGGTAGGGTGACATCAAGAGGGTTTTGAACATTATCCTTCCTGGCCTCAGAACTTCGAAGACTTTTACCTGTCTGTCTCACAGAATATTGCGCCATTCGGTAACGTAAGATGCCATGAGGCTCGGTCGCTGGCTGCTGCCTCCCTACATAGCCATCTTGAGCATAACTGTGTAGCTTTTATTTTGATCTTCATGGGTCCCTGCTCTTAAGTGAGCTCGCTATAAAGAGCCTCTTTGGGAGCCGATGGTCCAGCATGCGAATGAAGTGCCGAGTCCATCGTAGTTGACATTGCTTTAGGCGTATGTAAATACTAGGTAGTCCTACCCTAACAAAAACTTGAATGTCTGTAACTTTTTACTTCCATTTTTTACCCAGACTTTTGGTGTGAAAGTGGTTCAGCATCCTCGCATGGCGTACATACGAGGTCAATGTTTCGCATTCGTCTAGTAGAGTAGGGAGCATAACAGCTCTGCATACTTTTAGTATTAGTTACATTACGGGCCTCAAACTAACAAGTTGATACTTTATGCTATGATAATGTCACTAAATATATGTATCAAATGATGTTTTATATAATCTAAAATATTTCAGACGCTCCATTTATAAAAATGTTGTCTTGTCCTTCACTTATTCATGATTTACGTTTAGTTTTGCCTTTTTATTAGACTTTTTACAATTTTGATGGTGTGTTGCTTTTTCTGGTTTGATCAGGCAATTGATTCTACTCCCAAAGTTCTAACCGGAAAAAAAGAATAACTATGTGTTTATTCTTTCACATGTTATGAAAAAAGTGATTTTATGCTCTTGTACATCTGACGATGATAATAAATTATATTTGTGTTGCTTTTCCAATTTAGAATAAAATGCCTTATGTGTAATTCCAACTGGTATTTTGCACCTTTTTTTCCTTATATATATATATACTTCCGG
>MUZC01000031.1:242053-265943 GCA_002072015.1 Radix auricularia | reverse complement strand
CCTTTGTTTTGTTTATTTTTTTATTTTTTTTTACGATGATTAACCATACGTTTTCACATTTTTAAAGAAAAATATTGAAGGACTTTAACAAAGATGAAATAGTGCAGCAGTTTAAAAGCCAGTTATGAATTCAGACTGCTAACACCCCAAAGCATTATTAAGTCACGGGTTTGGGTATTCTCAGTTTCTATAATGCACTAATTCAACATTGTAAAATCTAAAGAAGTCTTCTAACATTTTTACTAGGGCTGTTAGCGATTAATAAAAATTTATTTCATCGTTAATTTTTCACAAATTAACGATTGATTAATATTTAATTTTGATTAACGCCAAAAATTTTAATTTATGGGATCATAAGTTCGATTTATTAAATACACTTGTGGAAAATCGAAATAACACTGGAACGTCGTCTTTATATGTCATCTTTTAACCAACATCTCAAACAGACATGTGTATCGACATTATTTGGTTCAAGTGATGAACGGGTCTTATGGACAATATAACCAACCGAGCTGGACACTCGTTCACATAGCTTTAGTTTGTCTCAGCTGAAATCTCTGATGCTGTAGTGGATGTTTGGTTTGCAGGTAAGCGAAGTGTTCGAACTATGGTTGCCTTTAAGCAGCGCGGCTGCGCATATATTTGACAGAGGCCTTGCCAGATTTTAGGATCACCGAGCAGCAAATTTTGTAAAATAATTCACACGTATTTCTTTTTTAAATTTTGCAAACGATCAACGAAGCTTAGGCTTAGAAGGAACATTGCATAGTAGGAAAACGATTTCTCTCAATGTACCTTATTAAAATTTTAAAAATTTTCGTCAGTCTATATGTTTGTGTAATCGTCTAAAAATTCGTTTATATTTATCCGCCGAAATATTTTACATTTTGACTTCCAGTACATTTATAAGTGGTGGGTCAATAAATCGTTAAAAATGTAAACCTTAAAAGTATTTTTTACGATTACCGGTAATCGAAAATTTCCGCTGCCTTAATTTGTACTAGTCTACTCACAGTTTCAGAAAATACCTTGTAAAAATATTTCAAATATCTTAATTTAAACCTAACTAGAAGCTGACGAAATCCTTGAAATGTATTGTGGATCATTGCATAAAAGGTAAGTGTCTTTGATTAATAGCTGCAACAAGGTTTTAAAAAAAATAGATTTTTTAAAATATTATTTTCTACAATAGAACAGAAACAACGCCTCAATTTCTCAACGAATCAAATAAATGTTTCCATTTTTTAAAAATTCCAAGCGTCTAACAAAACTAAGCGCCCGAAAAACCTTCCTACATTTCCAATAATTAAGATAAAATAGTTACCTATGTTGATTTAAGTAAGAATGCCTTGAAACAAAATCGAAATCCAAAGGGCAATCCAGCGTCCCATGAAAGAGCTCAAGCCTAGGGGTAAAGAACTCGGTGAAAAGACGTTATATTGTTTGTTTGTTTTTTATTGATAGAACTTACAATTTAACTTGAGACAAGACTCACAAGATTAATTTGTTTTGAGATTTTTATAGAAATTTACAATTTTGTAGCTGAAAAAATGACTAATTGCATTCCAATAAATTGATTGGAAACTTTAAAAGAATTATTATTATTATCGTGTCAAAACTCTATTAACGGTAAGAATATGTTTTAAAATTAAATTGAAAAAAATATTAATTTAAATTACATTATTCTTTTTTTACAGTTTCGTTTTTTGTTGTCTGGAGGACAAATATATTTTATATCACACAAAAATGTTCTTACTCAGCGTCTTTACTTGATGTGTCAACATAAATATTCTGAGTACTATCCTGAGGATAAAATATATAACAAAAATTAACTCAAAATAAAGTAATCATTGTACAAATTGCTTTGATTTTTCTTTGAAGTTTTCAAATATAAATTTGGATTTTAATATGGTTTTGGAGCATTGGATTATATATGTAAAATTTGACCTGTGGGAAACTTTGTTTCAATTGAAAGCGGGGCTACATCGTTTTACAAACTTAAATCGTTGAAGATGTTAGTTCTTAAATCCGAACGCTGAATCTATCATATAAGTTTTTTAGAGAGAAACTCGTTTTAACATGTAATAATCGCTCGATCTTATCAACATTCTTGTATATAAATAATATAATAGCCCAAGTCACTGACTGGATGTGGAACGCTGAGGAACGATGTACAACAGTCTACAGCAGTTAGTTGAAAAATCGTGTGGTGATTAGCGCTGTAAAAATATTTAATATGACGTCATTTTTTGGTGTGCATCGGTGAGCAAATTGATTTATAAATAAAATAGATCGCCAATTACCGAAACAACACACGCACCTGTGACGTCAGCATGTGTGTTTATGTATACAACATAGACACCATTTTGTGTACTTTAGATTAGAGAAGTCGAAGCGCGAGAAGCTGCACGCGCCGCTGAGGCAGGTGATAAAGCGCCAAAAATCAACATTTATAATATAAGAAAATATTTTGTATACATTTAATGAAGTTTAATATTTCGTATTCATGAAACAAGGATAAGTTATTTGGGCTTTTGGAAACAAACAACAAAAAAAAAAAAGAGTGGGCGCCGTAGGCGCCCTACAACACTTAGTATACTAATAAAAGGGAAAGCTCTGACTGACTGACTGACTCACTCACTCACTGATTCATCACTAATTCTTCAACTTCACATCTAGGTAGAGGCATGAAACTTTGGTAAGTTGTTGGGTACCCTCTCACGTTTTTTTTCTTATATGAGCTATATAAAAATTGAAAATCACTAATTCTCCTATTTCCCCTAAAGGTAGAGGCATGAAATGTTTTGAGTACACGCCCCCGACAAGAATTTTCAAAATAGAATGTTAAAATTCCCTATCATAGGGGACCGGTGGCCAAAATATAGTTTTTCTTATATTAAAAACCGACTCATCCCTAATTATCCAATTTTCCGTGTAGGTAGGAACATGAAACTTTGGAAAATTGCTAAGTACCCTCTCACGACGAAAGTTGGTGTAAAAGAATTTTGAAATACACACTCATGGAGGCCGGGGTCCCAAAACCATTTTTTACCTTTTATGAGCTATATAAAAATTGAAAATCTATAATAGGTTAATTCATGTAAAGTTGGGGGGTTGTTAAATATACTTTACCATGTTAGCAGGAGAAAACATATGTAAAATATCCCTTACTGGGGGCATGGGGCCAAAATATAGTTTTTAATGCACTCACTCACTCAATCATCACTAATTCTCCAACTTCCCGTGTAGGTAGGAGCATGAAAATATGGGAAGTTGTTGAGTACCCTCTCACGACGAAAAGGAAATTTAAAATTCCAAATTATGTGGGGCCGGGCTCCCAAAAACTCTTTCTCTTTATCTGTAAAAATTAAAAATCACTAATTGTCCTTTTTGTCGAGTATGTAGAGCTTTAAACTTTAGGAACTTGTTGAGTACACTTCCTCGATGGTAACAGGTGAATATATATTTAAATTATCACTTACTGAATGCCGGATGCCCCAATGTAGTTTTCAATTAAATGAGCTAATATAAACTGATAATTACTGCTTCTCCCATTTCCCGTATAGGTAAAAGAATAAAGACTTCTGTAGTTGATTAATAACACCCCGCGATGGTAATAAGGAAAATTACTGTATACATTTTAAAAATTTCACTCATGGGTGCCCGGGGGCCCAAAAATTTTTTCTCCTAAAATGGGTTATATAAAACCAAATCAAAACTAATTCTCCAAGCTTCCGTGTATGTAGAAGCTTGAAACTTTGGGAAGTTGTTGAGTACACTCCCGCGATGGTAAGAGGCAAATATTAAATTCTCTCTCACTAGGGGGACAATTGCCTAAATATAGTTTTTTTCTCATAATGAGCTATATCAAATAGACGCTTTTTTCAATAACTGAAATCCTAAATTGCTAGTTTACCCATAAAACGCAAAGAATAGAAGAACTGCAAACATTAAATTAAGTGACAAATAATTTTACTTAAAAAAAAAAAGTCTTCGTTATTAATTATGATGAACGTAATTTACATGTTTTTGATCACCATTATGTTTTTTACCTTTACTGCTGCTTCCAAGCATCACCGTCTCTTCTTCGTACTCATAACTGATTTGCTTGGGAGCGGGGTAGCAAGTAAATGAATGACGTACATGAAATGAACTGAGTGCTCAGCTCATAAATCTTTTATAGCTGTTTTATAAGGCCAATTTAAGCGAGGTTGAGGACGCATGCAAAACTAGCTTACTGGGCTAGCGTACGGTGATATTATTTCAACTTTGCCTTCGTTTGTGCTATACGAGATCTATTGTTTTGGTCATTAGTCATTGTGCCCTTTCTCTGTCTCCTAGATGAGGCTCTCTATTTCTGCCTTTCTCACCTTCGTTCGTCACACAAAGCACCTATTGCTACCTCAGACAATTTTTCAAAGTTATTGCTTGTAACTAGGCCTGTCAACGGGTACACGGGACCCGGGAAACAGAAATCGCAAACACAAAGAGGTTTTGGCGCTTGAAAAGAATCATAAAAGGTAAACAAAATTCCGCTGCATAAGGATGAACTGCCTTGATTACCAAAGCAGCCATGTTTGTTCATGTACAAAACACCCCTGCTTTGACACTAACTTTGCTTTGAAATACGCCGATTAATACATGTTTGTCTACCCCCTCTCCTCCCTTCCCTCATATAACCCACACTCCTTTGCATTCGCTTGTAATTATTGTGTTCACTAACACGTGTTGACCAAGAAATACTGATGTTAAAAATGTGTACAAGGTTGTCAGTATTTAATGTTAATAAATTAAATAGTTACTAATTACTAACAGTTTCAAATGGCTAAGTCGTCACCCGTGGAAATGGACCCAGAGAGATAAATGAGGCCGTGGTTTTGTTAATAAAAACAAACCTTTTTTGTTCGTTTTCAAAGTCAATAAACTAGTTACTAATAGTCTGAGATGGTAAAAGACCATCCATAAATGACGTTTTGCACCCAAGGGAGGAGGCGGTCACACGTTTGTGACGAAGATTGTGTGTGTGTGTGTTTTAGAAATGTGACGACACATCAAAAAATTCAACTTTAAATAAAAGCTCCACTCTTTTTTAAATATTTCATTGCTTACAATGACGTTTTACATGAATTTACGCGTGTATCGGTTTTAGAAGTAAATTTCACATTAAGATAAACTTAAGTGACAATAAAGTTATTTGACACATGCTCATTTTCAAAAAGGAAGTACGGCTGTTATGGGGAGGGGGGAGGGAGCCGGCTGCAAATCATTGTGAAGTCATATTAGAGGGGGTTCTAAGTTTTTGTGATCAGGGGGGGGGGATAAAAATCGGCCAAAATTACGTGACGTCATTTTTGGACGTCAGTCGTGTGGCTGATGTGTGAAATGAGTGCATGGATGGTGGCTAGGTAGCATTATATAGTGGTCATGACGGAGAAAATTATGCGATGTTTTGAACGGGTAACCCGGGCAGCATTTTTCAACACAAAAAAATGGCATCCCTACTCGTAATCTCGTAAATCAAATGAGGGGTGAGACTGCAATCAGGCATATAAAAAATTTAATGGAACAGACGTAAACAAGGTCTAAGGGTTAGCCTGACAGGACGTAACAAAACTGCGAACGTTTCGGCAAAGAGCCTTTTTCAACGGACATACAATACACTAATGAGCCCTTCATAACTCGAGGCACCACTGAAATTAAATTTGAGTGGAGATAGAGAAAAAAAAGAACAATAGTGAAGTAGGAACGCATGTTACGATGTGCTTTATTTTAAAATTTTACAATCCAATAAAATTGCAACTTACAATTTTAAATGGCAAGTATCTCTCAAAGTTCATTATTTCTCTTTCATTATCTGAAAAATAATAAATTTATTGAAAATAGTGTAAAACAAAATTGAAACAAAGACTGAAGAAAAGTGTTGTTTTTTTAAGTCAAAGAGAAAAGAACACGAAGATTAAAAAATAAATTTTTGTCGAAGAATCTGAAATCAAATCATTTACGGGTCTTTAGTCCATAACTGATATACATATGATCTTGCAATATATTTTGTCATGGAACAACGAATCCATAGAATGTGAACCATCGCGGTAAAAAGTTCATCATTCTCCTATGGTTCGTAATATATAAATGAGCACCGATAGCCATTGTTGCTTACTCATGCCAAAATTTGGCTATAAAGTAATTACGAAAAACCTTTGAGAAAAAACATTATTCTTTGTATTGTAATTCATAATATTTGAATGGAGGCATTATTTGAAAGTTTCTGTACAATTTTTAAAGATTCTCTTATGAATACCTCATGCAGCCAAGTCTCAAATGAACTTTATATAGGTGGCCCCAAATGGTATATCAGACTATGTAACGAAAACGTATCAATTTTAAAAAAACTTCAAAGGTACGAGCAACAAAGCCCATCCATGGACGTTCCACCATCGTTTCGGTTTCATGTTGTACCTCCCCTCCAACAGCCTTCTCGACCATCCATAAATATGCATCATGTCAAAAATACAATTCATTATAGTTATATAAATAACCCCGTAAAAATGTTTTGAATATAAATCCCAACGCGTACCGCTCAAAATAAAGTCTTGGAAAAAGATACTGCACACAAAATGACTCGCTGTGAACGTCCGCGTAAACATTTTCAATATTTAAATGAGATTTAAATTTTCTGATTGAATGTGGAAGTCTGTAGGAGTTTGAGGGACCAATCACTATCGATGTTCGAACAGAAAATTGCCTTTTATTATCGAGTATGTACACAATTTACAAAACATTTTTTTTAAACTGAAAGAAAACTTACCTGAGTAATATGAAAATTCCTTATGAATGTATGCTATATCTGACCTTTCATTAGGCGGTAAACGGAGGCACATTGGTGAAAATTTTTCAATGACATTTTTAAAGAAATTCAGTTCATATGAGGGTTCAATTATTTCCAATGATGATATCCTGTTTAACTGGTAATCCCGGGTTCGTATTGAGGGACGTTTGGGAGCCACACGTGGTGAAACCATCTAAAAAGGTGGGGGGGAAAAACGCATTTTAAAGAACACACAATGTTTTATGGATTCATCCCAATTTTACAAAAGAAAATCAAACAAAGATCTATTTATTTAAAAAAAAATAAAAAAATGTAACTTTAAAAATGTGTTTTATTTAAAAATGTTATGTTAATGAGTAATGAGTAAATATTAAATGATCAACAAGTCAGAAAAAAAACACTATATAATAATTATTGAATGTCGATTGTGGTGATGAGAAATAACTTTTATTTAAATTGTGAAAAATCTATTGAAATTAATGTAGTCAGGCATCTCTCTGTACACGTAAGGATGAATGTCAAATAAAACGCTAAATGAATGGTTACCATTACATAGTGTTTATAATATATTTCACAAATTATTATTCAATTTATCCATCATCCATCCATTGATCAGTCTATTCGATCAATCTATCTATATATATATCGGTCTGTCTATCTACCTGCCTGTCTCTCTATATATTTATCTATCTATCTATCTATCTATCTATCTATCTATCTATCTATCTATCTATCTAATCTATCTATCTATCTATCTATATATCTATCTATCTATCCACCCATCTATCTGTTTGTCAATCCATCTGTCTGTCTGTCTATATTTTCGTTTGTCGGTCTATTTATATATTTTTAAAATTTTTGGGGTTATTCATTTCTTCCTGCCTTTTTTTTCGGAATATGACTTCAGTTAAATATTTGGATATCAAACAACTTGGCAAATATATTGAACTTGAAAGCTATTGGAGCGTTTACTTTATATATTATTCCGTTTTTTGTCGCAACCCTATAAAGTCATTTTAACATCTTTTATGAGCAAATAAATAGTATTTTAGACATTGGCAACCAAATCTATAGACGAAACTTGGCCCACAAAAATGTGATGGACTTACTAATTGTTAATATATTAAATATGGACATTGACTCCTGCTTTCCTCTCTTCAGAATATAAATAGTCTATTTTTTTGTTATTTATGAATTAAAATTATTTCCTATTGGGTAGCTGGGTCCTTTGTAAAACGCACCTGTGTAAATAAAAGTTTTCTTTAAAAGAGAACTTGTTCTGTATACAATTTTCTGAGCTGCTCTTGAAAATTCTTAAGTTTTCGTTGAATTATTTGCTAAATCTTCTTCATTTTTCATCGATATCGAAAGAGAAAAGTTTTAGCACAATAAATAATACTGAAATTATCAATATTATTAATTGATAAGACATTTTTTTTACATAATACGATGGAAAGGAATAATGCCTTCTTTATTAAAATTGGTAAGATGTGAATTTTAAGAATTTTGATTGCTCTTAATGTAATTTTTACTAGTTCAATTGGCCAAAAAAATGTGAAAATAATGATACCGTGTATTTTTTTATTTTCATAATTTGAAAATTCTAGTGACTTCTTCAAAATACAGATTTTATATTGGAGACAATTTTATATTCCAACTTAGACAAGGAAGCCAATGTTAGTGATTATCCTCCAACGAAACACCTAGCCTTTACACATTTTATATGTACACAAAGTGTGGAAATAGAAACAGAAAGGGCACACTGATAGAGCTCATAAAAATGAAAACATAGGTCTGATATAAACTAAATATATGAACGGTCGTAAGGATATTAGTTTAAAAATCGGTGCACAACATTTTTTAAGATTTATTCGTGATAATACTAGATGAGCATTGATTATGAGAATTAACAGCGCCTTACCTTTAAGACTATTTGGTCATCGGGCAAAACAGGAAGCTTGCAATCCGGAAAGCCATAACTTAGTACTTCATACATTAAAAGACCAAACATCCAGACATCTGACTTTTGAGACCATTGGTTTTTGGTCAATGATTCAGGAGCACACAATCGTGTAGAAATCATGTCATTTTCTCTTGAGTCTTTAGAAACATGTTAAGTATTTTCATTACACTTCAGTTTATAACACAAATGTAGTTTTAATTTAAAACTGTAGATAAATCGTAGAATAACCATAGCTTAACACATGCCACATCCAAAAGTAGCAAATTTCACTTCGTTAAAATCCCTTTTAAAAACAATTACTTTACAGCATTTAAGTAATGAATTTAGCTTCATACTGAACCCAATAAATACTAACTTATAACGTCGATCAATTATTTTTAATACAGTGAAACCACATGTCATTAGGTTATTTTATTTATCTATATTTTATTTCCAAAAGAAAAAAAAATTCAGAATAAAGTCTATTGAGAAATGTTAAATAAATTTCATGTAGCTTAGGTATTGGAACATTTTTTTTTAGTGTTTAAGTTTTTGTCGCCGTAGCAAGAAATGACATAATACCTAGGAATTATGTATTTGGATATATATGAAGTTTTAATTGAATTGTTTTGCAGATCTTAAAGCTTTAAAATGAGGCGTTATAAATTATCCAATGAATAAGAATGTAAGATTTTAAATTCAGTGAAAAAAGTCGTTGTTAGTGTTATTTTAATTTAATATTTTTCGATAATGAATGCAATGAAATAGTTTTTTTTTTTATATATTAACAAATATTATTGTGTGTATTATTTCACCCACTGCGGATAAAGCGGACACAAATAAAATTGATATATATTAATCTATATACATATATAAGACGCATTTGTTGTCTGTCTGTCTGTTCTTTTAGATCCAGACAACCAAGTAAAGTGAAAATTGGAACACGTACACACAATCTTATGGGAAAGGTTCTTAAAAAGGTTTCGTTTCATAAATTAACTCTCATGGGCGCCGGGGGCAAAAAAACCTTTCCCCCCCCCCTTATTTCAGCTATATAAAAAAATAAAATCACAAATTTTCCCATTTCCCGAGAAGGCAGAAGCATGAAATTTTAGGAAATTCTTGAGAACACTTCCCCAATGGTAACAGTCTAAAATATATTTATATTATTCCCTTTCTGGAGGCTGGGAGCCCAAATGTAGTTTTCAATTTCTTATATGAATTTTGTATAAAAACTGAAAATCACTAATTCTCCTATTTCACGGATAGGTAGAAGCATGAAACTTTGGCAAGTTTTTAAGTACGCTACCCTGACGAAAATTTGCGAAACATAATTTCAAATTCCCACTTATGGGGGGCCGTGGGCCCAAATGTACTTTTTCATAAATGAGCTATGTTAACAAAATCCAGACAACGAAATAACGGGAAATTTAGCACACGTACACAACTTCAACATACTCTCCCGACAATAATGGCGATCGTTCCATAAACTCATGGGGGCCGGGGGCCAAAAAAAAGTAGTTTTTTTCGTTATTTCAGGTAAATAAAAATAAAAATTAACTAATTCTCCTTTTTTCCGAGTAGGCAGAAGCATGAAATTTTATGAAATTGTTTAGTAAATTTCCGCGACGATAACAGGCGAAAGTATATTTAAATTATCTCTTTCTGGGGTCAAAAGGCCCAAATGTAAACTGTACGCCAGTCTCTTGGGATTGCTGGTATACACTTTCAGACACTTTGCCTTTCTCATGGGAAATTTATGTGACCTGCTACAGAGGGGGCAATGAGGAAAATCTTTTTGTACACACTCCAACTAGAACAGCCAAAAATGTTGTCTATCACATTGCTTTAAGATAAATGTACTCTTTTACTTTATGCAAATAAAAAGGTTTGTGCGCTTCTACAGAAAACCTCATTTAAAACCCTGGCGACAGCCGGGTACTTACACCTAGTATATATATATATAATATATATTAATATAAACATAGAATACATGAGGAATCTCTGCAGTCAACTAATATCTATTAAAGAAAAAAAATGCTGTAATTTGGACTATGGGGCCTTAAATCTTCCAAATATAAATTGGAAAAACTATACAATTGATAGCCACCAAAATAATAAAGAAATTAATGAACATTTCTTCGACACTATAAACAACATAAACCTAGAACATATAGTAAAAAAGCAACTAGGAAAAACAAAATACTAGATTTATTCCTAACAAACAGACCAGGACTGGTACTAGACTGCACAATAATTCCTGGGCTGTCTGACCATGATATTGTTAGGGTAACCAACACAATAAAAACTAAAATAAATAAGATGCCTAGAAGAACAATATATTTTTGGAATAAATGAAACTTAATAAAATTACACCAATCAGCTTCTAATTTCCAACAAAATTTCCTAAGTAAATTCAGCATAGATAGCCCCATAGATGAAATATGGAAGGAAATAGAAACAAATATAAAAAACCATAATGGATCAGAATGTTCCAACAAAAATAAATTCAAATAGAGTTAATAAATGCTGGTTCAATTTTAAATTAAAAAAGTATTGCAAACTAAAGGAGAATTTATTTAAGAAATTTAAGGCTACCAATTTAGAAAGAATGCACAAAAAATATTTAAAAATTAAACACTTGACACAAAAACTTAGCCGTAACCTCCAAAATAATTATATAAACAATGTGATAACTAAAGATAACAATAAAAACTTATGGTCCTTTATCAAATAAAAAAATGTAGCCTTCAGGTATAGCCACACTAAAAGGCTCAAATAATAAAACCTATAATGATAATGAGACTAAAGCTAATATCCTTAACACATATTTTGCATCATCATTTTCTGCCTCAGGCGACAAGGAAATTTCAATAAATTTAAATAAAATGGAAGAAATAGGTAACATAACTGTAGATGAGATAGGTATACATTCACTCCTAAAAATCTTAAAAATAAACAAAGCTACTGGCCCAGATGAATTGCCTGCCAGGTTATTAAAAGAATTAAGCAATGAACTGTCCCCTATCCTTGTAGTTCTTTTTCAAGCCTCTCTAAACCAGGGTAAAGTGCCCCAGGATTGGAAATTAGCCAATGAAACGCCACACTTTAAGAAAGGTGATAAGTCCGACACTGGTAATTACAGACCTGTATCACTTTCTAGTATCACCTGTAAATTACAAGAACACATAATTTTAGCAGAATAGTTAACCACCTTGACAAATATAATGCCCTATGCCCACACTAACATGGCTTTAGAAAGAACAGATCATGTGAAACACAATTGATAGGCCTAATAGATGATCTATCAAAAGGCTTAGATAATAATGATCAAATAGATACAATATTACTAGACTTCTCAAAAGCATTTGACAAAGTTCACCACCTTAGTTTACTTAAGAAACTAAAATACTTTGGAATCTCAGGTCCCTTACATCACTGGATCCAAGATTTCCTATTGGGTAGGGAGCAAACTGTAATACTTAATGGATGTAAATCTACACCAATAAAGGTTAACTCACGAGTTACACATGGAACTGTCCTAGGTCCCTTACTATTTTTAATTTATATAAATGACTTACCCAACAATATCTCAACAGGAACTCAAGTTAGTTTATTTGCTGATTATTGTATAATCTATAGAACAATCAAGTCCGAACAAGTTAGCAAAATTTTATAAAAAGACTTAGATGAATTAATAAAATTGGAAACTAACTGGAGTATGTCCTTCCACCCAGAAAAATGTCAACTGCTAAGAGTAACAAAGAAAAAGAAACATATAAATTCAAAATACTTCATCCATGGAAAAGAACTAACCCAAACTAAAGATGCAAAATACTTAGGAGTCATAATAAATGAGAATTTATCTTGAAATCCCCATGTCAATGAAGTTATTAAAAAATCAATCAAAACCTTAGGCTTTATAAAAAGAAACTTTTACAAATGTAACAAAGATATAAAACTAAAATGCTACCTCACCCTGGTGAGACCTATACTAGAATATGCATCTTCTGTATGGGACCCATCCACCAAAGAAAATATTGATAAGTTAGAACAAATCCAAAAAAGAGCTGCCAGATTCATTACTGGAGAATATTCAAAACTGACAAGAGTATCACCATTAGTTAAATCATTAAACCTTGAAACACTAGAGGATAGAAGAACCAAGAGTAAATTAGTATTTATACATAAGGCTATTAATTTTAATTTAGAAATACAACACAAAGATAACTTAATACAACCCTCAGATAGGCATAAAGATAAAAACAACTTTCTTATTCCATATGCAAGAACAAACACATACAAGTTTTCTTTCTTTCCGTCCGGTATTCGGGCGTGGAATGGGTTGCCTGAAGAAACCAGGAAAGCCAACACTTTATCATCATTTAAAACTCTAGTAAGAATACAGGGCTAAACACAATCCATAGAAATACGTAGGACGCAATAATCTTCTGTACAGAAGGAGCGTCTGTAACATATAAGATAAGATATATATATATATTAGGGCTGTTATCGATTAAATTACATTTAATTGTTAACGTTTGACAAATTACCGATTAATTAATCGATAATTTTGTTAAAGCTAGAAATAAAGATTATGACGTCATTAACCTGAATATTTCAAGGTAAGTAATAAAAATAGGCAATTGAATTTTTTAAAATTGTGTTATTTTTAAAACATAGGTAGCAATAAAAGTAAGTTAAATAACGTATTAAAGTTTAGGCACTAAGATGAAAATTTCAAATTAATTTTAAAAATAAAAAAGTAATACAACTATATAGAAATGGTTTGATTATTAACAAAAAGATAAAAAGCATACCTTTTCCTAAGTGTTTCAAAAGTTATGATTTTTTTCCTAAGACCTCATAATAACTTTTCCCGTTATGTTGTTTTCCTTCACGTTTTGTACCCTCTAAATTTAGGCATTTTTAAAAATGCCTATAGCATAAGTATTTAATACAAATTATTTTTAAAATATAATATTTTTAGCAGATATATTTAAATACAAGCAGTTTAAAATAATGACAATGAACTTAAATTTTGTTATTTTTTTAATTAATTAAAAACATTTTTTAATATCATTGTCCATATAAAACAGATTATTAGTATTATTAATTATTTCTAAATAAATGTAAATTTTTTAAAAACTTTAAAAAAATGTTTTTCAATATTTTATGGATTAAAACAATTTTGATCGATTAAAATTGCTACAGATTAATAGAAAAATTAATCGGTAATTTCCGCAGCCCTAATATATATATAATTGTGGAACACTAGTGGACATACAAATATTTAGAAGCAATGGTGTTTAATAATCGTAATACAGTCGAACCCGGTTATATCGATGGCCTAGGGGTTTCCCGAGAAGCCAAAAGATAATAAGGTTGGCGAGATAACCGAGGGCGAGTAAGTGGGTTCGACTGTAGTAGTTTTTGGTGGTGTGATATATGTCTTTTAGGCCGTGTTATATGTCAAAAGAAATTTTGATATTTACTACAAAATATAGATCTAGCTGTTCTTCCCACAACTAATTGCAAAAAATGATAAATGTGTCACAGTAATTAAAAAGCAAACAAATAAACATTTTTTTAAAAACTATACATATTTTTTTTTATAAAACAGGATCCATTATTGTAATATTTCTAAAATGGTTATGACAGTCCTTGCATACGAAAATACAGTGTTTTTATTGGGTTGTGCTTAAATGATTGTTACACAATTTTATTTTATACTTTAATGAAAAAGCTCTATATGAATTATTACCGATTATTTTGTCCATTTCACCTTTCCCAAGACAAACAGCTAGTTGGAACCTGTCCAATTTAATGGTCCCCCGTGCTGTAATGACGAAGCTGGATGCAGTTATATTTCGATGAATAATATTTTTACCGTGACAATACGAAATAGAAGCAGCTGCTTGAAACAAATAGTTCGTTAAAGTACGAACGTTCAAGAATGATCCATCATCATTCTTTTTCTTTAAATACTTCTGAAATATAAATCATAAGAAATATTTAAGTCACATTATAATATTTGTGAGATCATTGTATATATATATATTGTTATCCCGTAATCTTTCTAGTATATTCGTAAATAACAGTAATGGGTGGGATGGCCCTTCCAGTTGTTTTAAGAACATTTTCCGGTTACCGGATATCGCTCAAAAGTAGATACCTACGTATATGATATGATAATTATTTAAAAAATTTTGCTAACTAAATGAAACTATGCACAAACTGTTGTGATCACACAAACATACAAACAAACAAAGAGTTACCAACATGTTTGGTTTTGTATAGGGCTGTCTGACATTATAGTTATTTCTACAGTGAAAAAGTTGAAGCAACACTGGATATGCATGTGTCCAGTATATTCAATTTGGTTGGAATTTTCTTTAATTTAGTACAGTCGTTAGCTCTTATATTATAATTTTTTATTATTGAATCGACCGTTAGATGATTGGCAATAAGAGTGTAAAAAAAAAAAAAAGACACGCCATAAAAAAATCTTTTAATTCTGATGTCACTCGCTTTCTGCCTGCTAAGAATCGATATCTCTCTAAGATATTATCCTAATGAATATCACAGTATAGAAAAGATCGCATTCTAACATTCCCGAGTAAGGGTTAGGATAACTTAACTAACAGTTTAAAGGTTAGGTTTAGGGGCTTTTAAGAAATGAGAATCCACAGTCGAGAAAATGTCATGTAAAAATTATTATTATTATTAATTTTTTTTTTTTGCAATGAATGCACCAAAACCATACTCAGAATCCTTTACAAAATACGTGAGGGGCAGTGAATTTACACCGAGAAAGGGCATTTGATACAGATAGGGCATGAATAAAATTAAAATTTAGTTCACGGTGAAATATACTTTAAGCATAACCATGTCGTTAATTTTTTTTAAAAAAATAAGAAGTTGCGATTATGTTTTAATTTCAGTGTTTCAGAAATTGTTTTCTAACATTTAAAAATTACTATTAGGCTTACAGTGGATCCCAAATATTTTTGACTCATGGACCCCTTTTATAGTCAAAATTTTCCCACGGACCCCCACGTGAAACAAACTACATAAATGCGATTTATTAAAATTATAATTTATAAAATATTTTTTGATGAATTAGTATGTATTGAAATTATGACTTTAAAAAATAATTTTTAAAACAATGACTTGGAGGAACGTGATGTGATTTCATGGGTTTATTTATGTTTATGAGTAGCAATCGCAAATCTCCACGAGCTATGATTTCTAACCGATTTCTATTTTGAGGTTTATAACGGCATTGAATACTTGGTCTACTGTATTAGAAGACGGGAAAGCACTCAACTTCTATGCAATATCCCATAATGCAGGTTATACAATTTGAAAATTATTTTTCAATAAGCTGCTCCTGTATTAGAATGCATTCATCTGTCGTTATGATCCATGTTAGTTCACGCTAAAAAAAAGTTAAAAATCCAGTCAGGAATATCTAAAGAATGTCCTTAAATCTTTCGTTCAGGTCTACATGAAGAGTCATTATGTGTTGACAGTAAGCCAGGTAATCTGTTTCTCTATTTTAAAATTTTGAAAGATTTGTAAACTGTTTGTTTGTACACAAAAACATTTTGCAACAAACGCAGATATACAATACGCTTCTAGTTTGGTTCAATTTTATTGGTCGTTTCGTCGTTTCAAGTTATATTCGTTAATTTTGGGAAATAAATCCTTTGAAATTGGATCGGTCTATGACTTTTTTATTTAATTGATTCGAAAATCCTTGATTTTGCTATCCAGGAATTCCCAAACCGAATTAAAGAAAACAAAATCATTTTAAACATGGATTTTTTGATTACCAGCGTACTTCTGTTTGAATATCCTCATGGTTCAACCATGCAGGGCACCAAGCTGTCTAACTCCAACCGACTAATAAGCTGGCAAGAAAAAGTATTGCAGAGGGTGGGGGTCAACGAGACCAACAATACATTCAATAGAGGTCAATTATTTTGTTCTGTCAGAACAACAGAATAGCATAAATTTCGTAGTGTAGTGGTAATTACCTCCGCCTAACACGTGCAAGGTCGTAGGTTCAAGCCCTAGCTAGGATATTACTTTTTTAATTTTTAAAAATGTTTTTGTTTGTGCCTGTTCATTTCCCACTTTCTTTTCGAACAAGACTTCGCAACACGGCTGTAAGCTTTGTTTCTCGACATTGGCATAATAACTTCGTGCTCTCCTTTGTGCTCAGTGACAGAAAAGTAGTCACACACTTTCCTAAACAATTACTTTCTTAAAATGAATACTTTAGGTGCCCTACCTCGCTCTCAAGGCATGCGCAACTGTCTGTACCCGCAGGAGTGTGCACCTCATCGCTCCTGTGTTCTCAGTTGCTTAGGTATCTCCTACAGTCGTCTGAGCCACGTTTCCTTTCGATTGTTCTCTTCTATTCTAGCTGGTTTGGTTTGCTAACATGGCAAAATGTTCAAAAAGATATGTCTGTTTCTTCCAAAACCTGTTTTCAGTCATAGACTATTGTATGTTGGTCTCTCCAGAGTTCCTTCTTTTCATTCACTCACAGTCGTTTGCCCAAACCCACCCCATTTGGACAACTATGTTTTTCAGGAAATCTTTACCCGTCACTAAATCATTAGCGCATATGCTACGACGCGGGTCGGCTAGAATAATATAAACGATTACTATCTTCTTCATTTTCCAATGCTGAGCAAATAATCTCTCATTGAAGACATTCATTTTAGTTTTATTTTCTGCTCTAATTATATAATCTAGTGATCCATGCAAACTTTCACTAGGATATTTTTGCGAATAAAGGATGTCAATGAATAACATAATGTACTGCAAATACATTCGATACAGCTTTTTTAAGTATGCAAGAAAGCCTAGATATCTTCCTACAATTAACGCAGTACCGTCAATAGCAACAGAAATTATTATTAATATTAGTCAAGGGTATAAGTTGTTCATCAAAAATCTGTTTAATTCAGTAAATAAATTAAATTTCACTTTTCGTATCTTTTTCCAAACATTAAGCCATACTTCAAATATTAAACAACACTATTATTTCTTATCGGCTCACAATTCCCATGCTAGTTAAAAGCGCTAGTATACTGTAATGCTTGTTATACTTGTAGCCTTACCGAAAGTGTTATTATTTCTTTGTAGTCTACTGCATAATTATATCACTGATCAAGATATTTAGAAGAATTTGTATTATAATACAAAATATTTAGGATTTAGAGGCAATATTTCTATAAAATAATCATTATTATCATAAACTTATAAACGATTATATTAAACGAGCAAAATACCCGTGCTACGCTACGGGGTAGGCACAATAAGAAAAACTTTAGCCTATTTGGTTTTGGGTCTCACATTCTCCTTAAAAATAAATGTAAACGCATCTGGAAATTAAGGCAGTGATAAATAAAACTCCTTCTTAATAAAAACTACGATATGTGTGTCGAGAAAAATAAAAATATTATTAATTTAAATACTTTATTACTAGCCATCAATTGTGTTATTTCTGATTTAATATAGCACCATCATTTTCATCCGTGGGTCTACAACCCATGTATGACCCTGGCTTGTTCCACCACATCCTTCCAGCTACAGCCCATGTAGGGCCCTGGCCTGCTCAACCAAATCGTTCCATTCAGATCGATTGATGGCTTTCTTTCACCATGCTCGAACCCCTTTAATAACGCATGCTATATACTCTACCAGAATAACAATTGTCGTTAACATTTACAAAAATCTTACAGGCATGGGTCAATTTCTTCATACGTGAATCAAAACATGAAAACATTATCTTTCCACATGATTCCTTTGGTTCTTAGAAATAGCTCGCTAAACACCCATTTCATTTATATGAAATTAGTACAAGGGATGTCCAAACTTTTTGCATGGCGGGCTATATTCCTTTATGCAAAGATATTCGCGGGCCGGGTTAAAATAATAATATAAAAATGACATAGTATGATGAGTTTTTATTGTAAAATTTTAATGTGAATGGTGAAACAGAGATCTTGAATGCAGTAAGTGGTGAGGTCAGGCTCAATGCCATGGTTTTGATATGTATGATATCACGTAGTTGAGAGTCACTTATTCTCGTCCTCACACAGATCTTGTTAAAATTCATAACTGACAATGCCTGCTTACACAAGTATTTCGAGCCAAACAAGCTAAGCATTTTTTAAACTAATGTTTGAATTCCTTTTAATCTCTCTTTTACCATGAAGCTCAGTCTAAAAGTCAAAGAGAAGAAATTGTCTGCTGCGACATTCAGCATCAGTTTGAAGCTCAATGAATTCCCGCTGCAGATTGCCGCAGTATTACCAAAATCTAAAGAGAAATATGAAGATTTAACAAAAACAACCATGTTTATCTTTTCAATAGTTATTAAGTCATGAAAGCGTCTTTGAAATTCATCAGCCAAAGATGTGATATTTGCATCATACCTATGCATTTGCCAATTGAAGTTTCTTTCTGGTAAATTTGTCATGGTTTCCTGCAGTGAGGGGAAATGTGTGGTATTAGACTGCATTTGAAAAAGTTCCCTTTGAAAAAGTTGCAGCTTGTTCCCAAAGTCCTTGATTTGTGAATATAATTGGTTTACACTGCATTGTGCCCTTGGAGAATTGTGTTAAGAAGGTTTATATGTCTTTTCACATCAACCGATAATGCAAACTATGCAAGACAAGCATCAGATAGTTCTGGAAATGGTTTTTCCTTATCTTCCATGTACTGCCCAATTTCTTTTTTAAAGTGTAGACGCGCTGAAGTGCTGTCTCCCGACTAAGCCATCTTATATAATTGTCATACATAACATCTTTGTATTCTCTCTGGATATTAAGAAGACACTGCTAAAACTGGTTGTGAAACAGGGTTTTAGAAGAAATAGAGATCATATTCTTTATCACCTGCTTAAGGACCCGATCACATGAAAGGTGTTTAGCACAAAGAACTTCTTTATGAATGATACAGTGAAGTTTAAAAACTTTGCCAGCCTGACTAAGCTGACTTTGTTACAGACAAGTTTTGCTTGTCAACTGTGCTCACGAGTCATGGCGATAGCCATCAGCAATAAATAAAAATATCGTTTACTCGGTTATTTATCGTCACTGACAGCAGAACAAATAGAACCAAATACATTTGTTCCCCTTGTCGGTCTACAAGACTGAAGTCTAGTAATTGGAAAACAATACAATGTTATCGACGTTTGCCATCCTTTGACGTTATCAAAGCGGTAAAACTTGTCGACTTATCTAATATTTAATTTTAAAAAATAAGAATACGTTAGTTAATTAATTATTTCAGATGAGGTCGCGGGCCAGTAAAAATTGCTTTGCGGGCCGGTTTTGGCCTGCGGGCCGGACTTTGGGCATTCTTGTTTTAAAGGCACATGTTCTTTTAAAATGAATACAAACATAAGAACAATGCTGCTTTTTAAGAAAATGGTGAGAAATTGATCTCCTTATAAATTTTATGTCAATCATTATATATTCCCGCACATTTTTCTAATAGTAACAATTCACTTTATATCAATCTTTATTCCAGTTGTATACTATTCATCTAATAAACTCAAAACAGCTTTGCACAAAATGAGTTGTTGTCAGTATGGTTTTTCGACATAACACGCACTTTCTTATGCTAGATCCTATTTATAAGTCGTAATACCCGTGATATTTCTTTACACTTTATATAATTACACCTTAAAGAACAGTTTTTACCCGAAGCGTATGTCATGCAACCGCATTGTTCGAGAAACGTACCCAATTTTTTAAAATGGATGTTTCATCATTCGTTATTTCTTAGAGTAAAATACATGTTTTAAGATTACTTTTTTCATGGGAAAAGCTCTCCAAAACATTATTTCTATTTCCAGGCAAAGCATGGCCTTAGTCAAATGAATAGGACTTTTTTATGCGCCAGATATTAATTATGTGAATATTGATTCTAAATTAAGGTATGTATGAGTTAATTTATTTTAAAGAAACACCTTAAATCGCAAAGTTTGAGGTGATAAAGTACCCTGCTGGTTTACTTTAGTTGTGCAAAAAGTATTTTCTATTTGGTGGTTGGACACTTGGACCCCGGACGTTTCGACCCTGGACGGTTCGACCCTGGCAGTTCGACCACAGGACGTTTCGTCCCCAGGTCGTTTCGACTCCGGTCGGTTTGACCACGGGACATTTCGACCCTAGGGCGTTTCGATCCCGGACGTTTCGACCCTTTCGTTTCTAAACTGAGATTTTTTCATTTATAATGTGTTATTTTATTACTATTATTATTTTTAAAAATTAATTTTTGGTATACTATGAATTAGAAAGTAAAAACAGAATTTCAACACCTTTCACAAACACACTTAAAAAGGACCTAAGTTAAATTGGGTTTTAAAGATGTATATATTTAAGTGGCTCAAAGATTTTCACTGTGATAACAAAAATAAATGATTTTTTTGAAAAAAATGTCGATAAGTTGAACAATGCACCTAGCAGACGTTGGAACCATTACAAACGTGCGCCCTTCAATTTACTTCTTGTGTTCCTTAAGACGTGAAGAACTCATTCGCAGAAATACTGATTTTAATAAGACGTACAAAGTTATCAGTATTTTTAAACATGTTACAAAGGCTGACTCAGTGACCACCACATCACGCCGTGTGCCGTGAGCTTACGAAGGTTATGGGAGAGGTAAATAAAGTGAGTTGGGGTGCAGCGAGAATGTAGGCACCTTTAGAAAGGACGATATGATCACATTGCCTTTTTATTGCCCGATTACATCGGATTGGGTTTTGGGTGAATTTAGATAGGTTTTGATGCGTGCAATTATCACACTCATGAATGTACAATGAATGTTGACTGGTTATACGAGTACGTACTTTTTCAAATAATCGTAAATTAAACGTTACAAATAACTATTTCAAACTGAATTTAATTTTTAAAGCATAATAATATTATACTGAATTATTTTGATACCAAAAACTAAATTTTAAAAGGTATATATACAAAAAAAAAAAAAAAAAATTCAACGGTGTAGATAGAAAGGGGTCGAAACCTCCTGGGATCGCAACGTCCTGGGGTCAAAACGTCCTCGGGACGAAACGTCCTAGGGAAGGAAACATCCTGTGGTCGACCTGGCAGGGTCGAACCGTCAGTGGTCGAAAAGTTTGTAATTATTTCTATTTATACATTTTTTAGGGATTTAATGTTGTTATTTGCCTGCATAAAGTTCACTGATTTATAAAAAAAATCATATCAGCTTGCAATATAATAAATTACAATAAAGAAAAACAATTATGAGACGTATAATCAAACAAATATGAGTTTTTTAAGAAGATAAACACTGGTTGTCATGTTAGAGGCGCAACATTAGCAGACATAGAAATAACCAAATCACACACACATACGCACATAGCCCCTCCCCCCCCCCCCCCCCCCACACACAAACTTGCACCAATAGACAACTCAACAGTTTTAACCAAAGCACGTACCAAAATATAGCATTATTCTAGCAATAAGTCTTTGTTAACGTAAGCTTTTTCATTCATCTACCAATTGATCCCCAGAATCAATTCCTTTACAGTTATGCATGACGTTTATTTAGGACGAATTAGATTTATTTTTATTGAGCTGTTTAATACTTCTGTGATTGGGATGCGTAGGGTTGAGGAGATTTTTGAATATTGTCTATTTTTAAAAAAAAAACACACACACGTTGAATCGCAAGGTTTGGGCTTAAAATTTTACACTGTTGGTTTTCTTAATCATTGCAAAAAGGATATTATCAGTGGCTAAGAAATAGTGCCACTCAGGGCTCGGCAATATTATAAATTCATGACCCAAGAAATGAAAAGCACCCTTCAAATAGTTCACAAAGTTGCCCCTCTTTATAAAAATTACGATTCCACTATTTAACCCCACTCTTACAACAGTGGAAAAACTCTTATTCACATACCATTTTATTATTTAAAATCCCTGAGCGTTTACATTCAATACGAAATTCCTTAATGTCAGTTTATAATGAAATCGATCCAAAACACTTACTTGTATTAAGTAAGCACCAAAGAGAAATGCATCTTCCTCCTAACAAATATTTGCAATTGTTTTTATGATAAATCACTTGATAAATGCTTCAAAAGCAGATTCTTGTTAAGTTTTCTATTAAGACATTTCATTTTCTGTAATTTTGACTTGTTATAAGCCCGTATAAAATTTGCCTCTATCTGATTATATACGTAGATGTATAGAAGCTTATATTAAAATGCAAAATTGATATTTCGTCTGCAATTAAATAATTTCTTCACATTCATTTCTATAGTTATTTAACAGTGACTAAAATAAATTAGTTCGACCCATCTTCGTGTGGAAATGCAATTTAAAATTTTAGACAGGTTCCGTTTTCTTTTAAAAATAAATATGCGCCAATTAGCCTCAAACTTACCCAATTACATATTATAACTATAAATAATGCAATTTCAACAGCGACTATAAATTCTTTTCCCTGTTTATTTTCAATTTTAGAAATTCATGAGAGTTATCGTCCAACCAATGTGCAAGGGCTCATTTCTTCTAAAATGAAACATAAACTAAAACCATCTATGAAAAAATGATTGGAGATTGATCTTCTCATTAACATTTTTTAAAGTCACATTCAATTACATCCTGTTATCTTTTATGAAAGCACCCACGAAGAACGCATCGGCAGAAACTTGTGTTCATAAAATTACGGAATTTTCCATAATCCAGTGCATAATTTTAACTATACATTAACCATTACCTGGTAACATCTTTTCAATATTTAATTTTACGTTTAGCAATTTATAAAATAAATCGTTATTTCAAAACTAATACAAACACACAGTCATACGCACACACAGTCGCACACACACACAGATAAGAACACACTCGCACACATGCTTATTCACAAACTCTGATTATCAACATAAAAACTAACATCAAATAAATTAATATAATAAAAGCTTCATGGCGCCATATAATTTCTTTTACGGCGCGCAAAACCACACGCGGTGTTAATCTCAAAACCAAAATCATTATGATTTTACGTCTATATTTTCAGTTTTTAAAAAGTAATCAAGTGTTACGGGAAATAGAGGCTTCACA
>MUZC01000031.1:227570-242047 GCA_002072015.1 Radix auricularia | reverse complement strand
CGTAACACACACACACACACACACACACACACACACACACACACACACATACACACACAAACTGACAGACATGCTCATGTAAAGGGCGGCACTCATTCAAAGGGCGGCATTTGTAGGCATTTGAAAAATAAACCCATCCATCTCCGAAAACCGCCCCTTTTCTTTCGAAGGGGGAAAACCATAGTGAAACAAAAAGAATATCAATTTTGAGTTTGAATTAGCGGCTACATTTGTTTCATTACATACTGGTTGTTATAACTAACGCAGAAGAAATTAAAATTTTAACATCGCTGAAAAGGGTAACTATTTGTTTGCAAAATTAAACGGCATTCGTCACAGATGGTGCTTTTATAAGAAAACTGAACAAAACAACAACACATCACCGCTGGTCCGAATATATGTAGTATTAATATCGCACTACAGTTTTAGCGTGGAATTTCGACATTTGCAGAATGATGTGCTAACAAGTAACTACATGACATAGTGGTTCAAATATTGTGTTTAAATTGCAAGTAGTAAAATATATTACAGTTTCAGGTTTTATAAAATTATTGTAAGGTAACTTATTACAAATTAAATTTACTCTTTTTTTTTGCATGAAAGTAACACATATAGCTTGTATTTTTCATTAATATACGGTTATTCATTAAAAATGAACGATTATTCATTTCTCTGTTAATAAACACCACAATAACATTAATAATTCCCAAAAAAAGGCATACTTAAAAAATTCAAGCGTTTTGGAAAATTGACATCTGGAGTAACTAGTAAAACGAGATCAGATGCTGGAATTTTACTCAGTTCATGGCATTTTTTACTTTTCTATGATATCTCAATTTATGGGAACCCGTATTTTTTAAACTAATGCAAACTATGCAAACCCTTTTGATGAAACAAAGAAATGTGTTAATACAGAACGCTGTTACAGAGAGTTGGAAATATCGACTAGATACCAAGTTAAAGGGAGAAAAATATGAGTGAAGAAAATTCAGAAGACGTGGTTCAATCTTTAGAGCAAGAAGTACAACGAGAAATGTTTTTATTCATAGATGTAATTATAAAAGTAAATAAAAGAACGAGGTGATGAATTACATGTCCTTGCAAGAAAATATTCGTGTATAATACTATACCATCTAGGTTTCTAAATGAAGAATTTGAACATCAATTAAATTTTTTTATTTACATTGATAAAGAAATTTCGAGTACACGGGGCTGGTCTTAGCTATTGCGGGCCCCTATGCAGCTTAGTATGCGAAACTGATTGCGTGGGCCCCAGTTTGGGTAGGGATAAGGTAATAAAGATAATAAGTGAAAATTAAGATAGGTTGGGCCTATGAAAGCGCTGGGCCCACTGCGACCGCATAGGTTGCAGGAGCCTAAGACCAGCCCTGGCTGTACCTACACTACAAGAAGAGGCATTATGTTTTTTAAAAAAAGAGGGGATATACCCCCTTGATCCATTAAAATATATTTAACAGTTAATAATGGAAAATTCTTTATCCAACATTTCAATTTTGATAAGATTTTTTTTTCAACAATTGCTATGAGTGTATCTAGTTGTGAAAGGAGCTTCTCCAAACTGAAGCTGAAAAAATAATTCGGTCCACAATAAGTGATTTAAGACTACAAAATCTTGCAATATTGTCCATAGAACATGNTTTTTTCTTGGTTTTTTTTTTGTTTTTGGTTTTGTGTGTTTTTTGGTGGGTGTGGTTGTGTTTTTGGGGGCGGGGGGGGGGGGTGTGTTGGCTGTGACCCTATAACTGTGGCCTTCAAAACAACTATCTTGTATTTAAAATTGTTCCCCACCTTTTACAATGCACTTCGTTTCAATTACAATTATTTATTCACGCTTATTAATTTATAAAAACCATCATATGATTAACTTTATTAAGAGGCCGTCCATAAATGACGTCACGTGATTTCGGCTGATTTTTTGTCCCTCTACACACGGCGTCACGAAACGAAAACTTAGACCCATTCCTCAATGTGACGTGACAAAGTCCCCCCTCCATACAAGCAGTAATTTGTATTTGAAAATGAGCATGTTTAAAATCATTTTTTGTTTGTTTGGTCATTTAAATATGCTTTTAGTTTAAGACTGCACTCAAACATCGTAACACGCGTGAAACCACGTAAAAAGTCATTGAATAAAGTTTCGCTAATCATATATTTCAGTGTGGCTTTTATTTAAAGTGCGCGTTTTATCTTATCTTATCTTATATGTTACAGACGCTCCTTCTGTACAGAAGATTATTACGTCCTACGTATTTCTATGGTTTGTGTTTAGTCCTGTATTCTTACTAGAGTTTTAAAAGATGATAAAGTGTTGGCTTTCCTGGTTTCTTCAGGCAACCCATTCCACGCCCGAATACCGGACGGAAAGAAAGAAAACTTGTATGTGTTTGTTCTTGCATATGGAATAAGAAAGTTGTTTTTATCTTTATGCCTATCTGAGGGTTGTATTAAGTTATCTTTGTGTTGTATTTCTAAATTAGAATTAATTGCCTTATGTATAATTACTAATTTACTCTTGGTTCTTCTATCCTCTAGTGTTTCAAGGTTTAATGATTTAACTAATGGTGTTACTCTTGTCAGTTTGGAGTATTCTCCAGTAATGTATCTGGCAGCTCTTTTTTGGATTTGTTCTAACTTATCAATATTTTCTTTGGTGGATGGGTCCCATACAGAAGATGCATATTCTAGTATAGGTCTCACCGGGGTGAGGTAGCATTTTAGTTTTATATCTTTGTTATATTTGTAAAAGTTTCTATTTATAAAGCCTAAGGTTTTGTTTGATTTTGTAATAACATCAAATGTGTGACTCCCACCCCCGGTGCGTGACGTCATCTATGGGCGGCCATTAAAAGGGCGGCATATTGGAGACCGCCCCGGGCGGCAAAAGCTCTAGCTACGCCACTGTTCAAATGAATTATAAAATGAAAGCCATGTCTTTCCATATGATTCCTTAGGTTTTAGGAAAAAGCTCTCTAAAGACACATCTTCCTTTTTATAGCATGAAATTAGTTCAAGACAAATAGAATAATTTTTTTTGAGCCAGTTGATATTTGTGCATATAAATGCTTGGAAAGCATGGAAAATATGGTTTATTTGTTTAAAAAACACATTTTCCTTTCACATGAATGATAATAACAAACAATATTGCTTTTAAAAAATGAAATAGAGATTGATCTTCTAATAAATTTTATAGCATTCATAATGGCTTCCCGATCTTTTTAAAAAATAATAGTAACAATTCACTAAATTGGCGGATACTTGTACCTCTAAGAGAATCGGATTATTTGTCTTTGTATTTACAGCTTTTTGTTCTTATTATTGCTTTGCGGGTTTTTTCAGCTTATAAAATGACTTATTTTCAGGGGGTTTTTCAGTAGGAACTCGTGGGAACTGAGTTCCCATACCTTTTTTGGCAAGATTCCTGTATATTTATATAAATAGTCGGCATTTTACTTACTGTCAATCCTTTTTACAGTGGGAACTCACGGGAACGACGTAAATAACAGTTTACAAATAAACAAACTTAGTGGCAAACGCTGTTATTCTACTAATATGATAGCCTAATACGGTACCAGTATTATAATACAGTATAATACATTTTTCTACATAAACTATATAGTCATGTCGGTTTTTATTATAAATAAACTATTTGAGTCTCTCATGTTCTTATACAAATGTTTATTTCTTGAAATATCTGTACAATAAAAATTGTGTTCAGTGGGAAATTCAATTAGACTTTAGACTATTAGATCTATAGTATTTTCTGACATAAGTTAAAAAACAGGTGTGAAATGAGTTCCCAATCATTTTTCGCAAGAAAAAAAGCACTGCTTATTTTTTATTGTCCTAAAAAAAAACCATTGTACTATGTAGGGCATTGATTTTAAAACAGAATGGTGTTAAATAAATAACTTTAAAAAAGTAAGGTTATAGTATAGAGTTTAAAAGAAAATTGCGATTTAGTAAACCGCATGTTAGGGGAAACTGGGGTAAAATGGGGTAGTGGGGTAAAATGGGGTTTTGAAAATACACCCCTTTCAGAGCCTCAGAGCATGAACAAAATTATTGGATTTGAAATATCGCGAGACGAGACGGCGCCATCTTTTATTTTGGTTCACGTTATTATCCTGTATAGTGGTCGAGAGGTAAATACAATTTTTTCAACTTTTTCATCTTATTTTTTGACATTATATTTCCCCATTTTGCCCCGGTAGTTTTATTTATTTAAATTATGAATATGAAATGTAGTTTCTACTTAAACATCCTTCTATTTTTTTAATTACAAATATTTTTAGAGTATATTTTTATTGTTAAGGCCTAATAGTAATAGTAATAGCTAAAACTATAAATATAAACTAAGAAAGTCTAGTTTGAGCTAAGTCATCTAAGTAGTCTAGGTAAGTAAAATAATTCTGACATTTAATTATAGTAATAGTAATAGTAGGCCTATTTGTTAAGTTCTTACTGAATCATACTTAAATTGGTGATATTAAAGTTGTTTTGAGTTTGTATGTTGTTTTTATTTTCAGATTATTAACTGTAAACAATGAGAAATTATAAAAGAATATCTGAACGTCAAACTTGGAATGAAACCGACATGCAGCAGGCAGTACTGTCTGTGATCAATGTCAATGGTGATCATGGGTATAAAAAGGCAGCTGCAATGTATGGTGCGCCCCAGACAACCTTGGAACACAGAGTGGCTAAATTTAAAAATAATGCTGATATTGAGGATGCTTGCAAAAAAGTAAGTAAAAGGATTAAACACTATCTAAATATAGGAATTTTCCACATTATTAAATGCAAGAAAAATTAACATGAATAGCCTATGGCATATGTTCTAAATAAATGAATTTGTATGAAATTAATCTTTATTTAGTTAATGCTAATTTGTAATTTTAATTTCTTTTTCAGGGCTTGGCGCATTCAACACCATCTTTACATTGGAAGAGGAGGCAGAACTTGTTCAGTATGCGCAAGAAGGCAGAGTTGATGGATGGAGCACCTCCTGGTGCTTGGGCAGAATGCCACCCAAGTGGATGGATCCAGACTGATTTATTTATAAATTGGCTAAAGATATTTATATTATACACAGGAACCACAAAAGATTCACCCGTTCTTTTAATATTAGATGGACATGCGACACACACTAAAAGCATAGAGCTTATTGATATTGCCAAAGAGAATGGTGTCATTCTCCTTTGTTTGCCTCCACACTGCACACACAAAATGCAACCTCTTGACATCTCGTTTATGAAACCCTTGAGTACATTTTATGACCATAATTTAAGGAAATGGTTAAGAACAAATCCTGGGCGTGTAGAAACGCAATTTCAAATTGCATCACTGTTTGGTGCGTCATATCTTGATGCTGCTACCATGACTAATGCAATAAATGGATTTAAAAAAGCAGGTATTTGGCCAGTGGATAGGTCAGTATTTACTGATGCTGATTTCATGGCAGCGGAAGTAACAGACATGAGCATTATCTCTGAGGATACAGAAAGTTTTGTTACCACGGATTCAGCCCCTACCACTGTCTCTGCTCCTGCCACTGCCACTAAACCTTCAGGTAGCACATCCACCACTGAGCCATCAACTTCATGTAGTACATCAACCACTGAACCTTCCACTTCATGTTCTGGTAGCACATCCACCGCTGAACCTTCAACTTCATGTAGCACATCAACCACTGAACTTTCAAGTTTTGCAATCTCGCCACGACATTTGCTGCCCATCCCAAAACAAGCAAAAAGAAAACGTATTTCCAAACAAAGAGGAAAAACGGCTATTTTGACTTCTTCGCCTTATAAAAAATCTTTAATGGAAGCCAAAGAAAAAAAGAATCAAAGGCAAAAGACATCTGTCAAAACATCGAATGAAGATACAGCATGCCTCTATTGTGAGGAGCTTTACTCCAGCAGCACAGAGAGTTGGGTCTCATGTACTGAGTGCCAGAGATGGGCCCCTTATTCTTGTGCAGGCATTGATGAAAGTAACAAAAAACCTGACTTTTTGTGTGAGCTATGTACCAGCAGTGATTAATCATCTTGTTTTTTGAAATCTTCCTTTGACCCCATTTTGCCCCACCCATAACCCCGTTTTGCCCCATGCTTGGGGTAAAATGGGGTTTTTATGTTACTTTTTTAAAATTTCAATAAATCAATAAATTTACATCCTTTTCACTTGCTGATTTTTTACAATGTTGTCTATGTTTTATTCTAATGTTTCAACATTTATTTGCAATCATTTTATTTAATTTGGTGAAGTTAATAGGGTTTCATTCTTAAGTACCCCATTTTACCCCAGTTTCCCCTACGTCCTTGACATAAACAAATCATTCTTTATACGAATTTGTATTCCTGATGTATAATATTGATCTAATAAAATCAATACAGCTTATAGCAAAATAAGTTGTTTATAGTGAGCTTTTTTTTGACCGAACATCCACGTTCAGATGCAAGATCCTACATATAAGTCGTAATACCCGTGATATTTCTTTACACTGGATATATTTACATTTTAAAGAACATACAGTTTTTGGCGCATGCGATGCAACAGCATTGTGTTATAATTTACTCAAGTTTTTTGATGGATGTTTCATCATTCGTTACCTGCATAAATATCACTACTTAGGGTTAAATTTTTCATGGGAAAAGCTGTTCAAAACATTCGTTCTATTTCTAGGCTAAGCATGACCTTAGTCAAATGAATAGGATAGATATTCATCTTTTAAGATATTAATTATTTGAATATAATGCCAAAAAAGTTAAATATGGGGTTTATTTGTCTTAAAGAAACACTTTGAATCGTAAGGTTTGTGCTTAAAATTTACCCTGCTACTTTAGCTTAAGTTATGCAAAAAGTATATAACGGTTAACTATGCTATAGTTTTTATGCAATTCGGGATATTATTGACTCACCCCGACATCAATGAAAAGTGTATTTTAAAAGGTAAGAAATTTACAACTCAATATAAAAATAACCGTTTTATTTATTAGCTACATGCATTTAATTCCTACATTTAATTCTTTTTCGTCTCTAATAGTACCCAACCTTTTATCATCCATATATTTCTTGGGAGCATTTTATGGAGCAATCGTTCCAGGAATAAAAATCACCTAAACTATTTAAGCAACTGGTTAAATAAGTCTTCAAACTCACAAACACTTTTATAGCTACATTCACTAATCCCTTGTTTCATGCATCAAATAATGTCCTATGTTCATTAGGGCTGTTATCGATTAATTTAAATTTAATATTTTACTTTCGAAAAATTACTGATTAATTAATCGAAAATTTTGATTGACGCTCAAAATAAGATGTATGACTTCATTAAACAGAAAATTTCAAGGAAAGTAACAAAAATATGTAATTGACATGTTTTGATTTAAAGATAAGTAGTTCAATATAATGTCAATGAATTTAAATTTTGCTATTTAATAAAGTAAAAAACAATTTTTAATTTTTTTATATCACTTTCCTTAAAAAATAGCAAATTTTAAAGTTTACACTTTAAAAATCTTTCTTTAAAAAAAATGGAGCAGTTTGTACATACAAAAGCAAAATATTAGTAAATATTTATTAATATATCGGTACATGTATTTAACGTCCATCTATAAATTGTAAATGCTATGTTATCGATTAAAATAATTTTAATCGATAAGTTTTTTACCGATTAATCGAGAAATTAATCGATAATTGCCGCAGTCATAGTGTGCATTTTCTATTTATAAATTAAATTCTAGAGATTTTTTTTTTATTCGCTTGCATAAATTTGACTGATTTATTAACAAAAAAAATATACCAGCTTGCAATATAATGTTTTCTGATGCCAAAAATTGATAAAATCTTACAATAAAGAAAACACAATCAGGACGTAAATTCAAACAAATATGAATTGTTTTGGAAGATAAATAATGGTAGTCTTGTTAGAGGCTCAACATCAGAAGACATAGAATTAACCAAAACACATACACTCACCCATATACCCCCCAACACAATGACACTTGCACCAATAGACAACTCGAAGCAGGTACCATGCCATCAGATTATTCTAGAAATATCCCACATAAGCTTTTATGTGTTGTTTTTTAAACATTTTTTTAAGGTAAGCTTTAGTGTTTTTCTACCCGTTAATCAACAACATCCACTGCTTTACTGTTTATAAATGATCTTTATTCAGGAAAATGTATATATATTTTTTTATTGAGTTATATAATACGTAAATGAAAATTGATGCCTTGGGTAGGGGGATATGGGATATTGTTTTTTGTTTTTTAAGACAGACGTTAAATCGCAAGGTTTGGGCTTAAATTTACCCTGCTTGTTTAGTTTAAGCTTTGCAAAAAGAATATATCAGTGGCTAAGAAATAGTGTTGTTGCCACCCAGGGTTCAGCAATATTATGAACTCATGCCCCTACAAATGATTAGCACCCTTCAAATATTTCACAAAGGTGCCCCCATTTATAGAAATAACAATTCCACTTATTTGCCCCACTCTTAACCAGTGTATTTAACACCTATACATATTCCATTTTTTAATTTAAATCACTGATCGATTACTTCCAATACACCTTTCCTTGATGTCAGTTCATAGAGAAATCGATTCAAAACACTCATTTGTATTAGGTAAGCATATAAGGTAAAAAAATCTTACACCTTACAAATATTTGCTATTGTTTTTATGACAAATCACTTATTAAATGCTTCAAATGCGGTTGCGTGTGCATTTTTCCATTAAGAAATTTAATTTTATGTAATTTTGTTGTTTTTATAAGCCTGTACAAACTTTTTCTCCATCCGATTATATACGTAGATGTATAAAAACTTAGATTCAAATTTAAGTTTGATAATCATGTCATTCATAATGGCTTCCCGCTCTTTGTTTCTCTAAGATAAACGGATTTTTTTTCTTTGTAGTTACATCTAAGATGTTTTTAGAAAATATTATTATTATTATTTTGCAGTGTAAGTTTTTTCAGCTCAGAAAACAACTTATTTTTTTGGTCTTAATACATAACATTTTACTAAGTCGGGGCCGTTCATAATGTACGTCATGCTATTTTTTACCATTTTAACCCCCCCCCCCGTCACAAACTGTCACAAACTATCACAAATCTATGCCCCCCCCCTCTCCCTAAAGTACGTCAATTTTTCTTACAAAAATGTATATTTTCTTAACAAAATAATTACAATTTGATATAAAACACTGTGACGTCACAAATGGCCGGAACCCCCTACCCCCTGTCACAAACTGTCACACTTTCTTACACCCCTTCACCCTCCTGGAGTGTGACGTACTTTTTAGACCGCCCCTGTAGGGATTTGATTTTTAAAAAGTTAGTCTTTAGACTTTAAAAGAAAACTGATATTTAAGTAAGCGCATAATACGAAGCACGCACCTGCGGATTGTTGTGTTTAGAAAATTAACGGAATTTTTAGTCGTCCAGTGCACAATTTTAACTATACATAAACCATTTTCTTGTAGGAAAGTCCTGGTAAGTTCTTTTCAATCTTTAATGTCACTTTTAGCTGTCTATTAAATCAATCGTTAGTTCACAACTAATACAAACACACACTCACACGGACACACAGACTTACACACAAACCCACACACACACACACACACATGAACATACTCGCGCACATGCTTATTCACTCACACACTCGAATTATCAACAAAAAAGTATTAATCATTGTTTTTTTTACATTGTTTTTTTCCCACTTTAATATAATAAAAGATCCATGTCATCACACTATATATTAATTTACGAAGCGCTACACCATCAGCTCTGTTAATATCAAAACCAAAATAATTATTTTCCAATAAAAAAGAAAACATTATCTAGAGTTGCGGTACATAGCGGCTTCGGACATGCTTAGGCGAATTATATAACAGACGAGCAAAATACCCGTGCTACGCTACGGGGTAGGCACAATAAGAATAACTTTGTTTAGTTTTGGGTCTCAAATTCTCCTTAAAAATGAATGTAAACAAATTTGGAAATTAGGGTAGTGATAAATCAAACACCTTCTTAATAAAAACAACGATATGTGTGTCGAGAAAAATAAAAATATTATTAATTTAAATATTACCCATCAATTTTGGTATTTCTGCTTTAATATAGCATCATCATTATCATCTGTGGCTCTACAGCCCATAGTGCCCTGACTTTCTCCACCACATCCTTCCAGTTACAGCCCATATAGGGCCCTGGCCTGCTCAACCACATCCTTCCATTCAGATCGATTGATGGGGTTTTTTTTCACAATGCTCGAACGATTTAATAACGCATGCTATATACTCTACCAGAATAACAAATGTTAACAGTTACAAAAATCTAACGGGCAAGGCTCACTTTCTTTTCACGTGAATCAAAACATGAAAACATTATTTTTCCACATGATTTCCTTGGTTCTTAGAAATAGCTCGCTAAACACCCATTTCATTTAAAGTCTAAGCATATAATTAGTTCAAGACAAATAGGAAATTTTTGGCCAGGTAATATTTGTGAATATTGGGGCTTGGGGAGAGTGAAAAAATTGTTTTCAAGGCATGTGTTCCTTTAAAGTGAAAAAAAAAACATAACAGCAATGCTGATTTTTAAGAAAATGGTGAGAAATTGATCTCCTTATAAATTTTATGTCAATCATTATATATTCCCGCACATTTTTTCTAATAGTAACAATTCCCTTTATATCAATCTTTTTTCCCGTTGCATACTATTCATCTAATAAAGTAAAAACAGTTTGGCACAAAATGATTTGTTGTTCGTGTGTTTTTTCGACATAACACGCACTTTCTTATGCTAGATCCTATTTATAAGTCGTAATAACCGTGATATTTCTTTACACTTTACAAATAACTATTTCAAACTGAATTTCATTTTTAATGCATAATAAGATTATGCTGAATTATTTTTATACCAAAAACTAAATTTTATAAAGTATATATACAAAAAATAATAATAAATTTCTACGGTGTAAATAGAAAGGGGTTGAGCCGTCCGTGGTCAAACTGACCGGGGTCGAAACCTCCTGGGGTTGAAACCTCCTGGTGTCCAAACGACCTGGGGACGAAACGTCCTGGGGACGAAACGTCCTGTGGTCGAATTAGCAGGTTCAAACCGCCCGGGGTCAAACTGAACGGGGTCGAAACCTCCTTGGGTTGAAACCTCCTGGGGTCGAAACGACCTGGGGACGAAACGTCCTGTGGTCGAATTAGCAGGTTCAAACCATCCGGGGTCGAAGTGTCCGTAATTCTTTCTATTTCGATATATTTTTGGGGGGATTTAATGTTGTTATTTGCCTGAATAAAGTTCACTGATTTATCAAAATATTATACCAGCTTGCAATATAATTTTTCCGATAATATATTACAATAAAGAAAACAATTATGAGACGTAAAATCAAACAAATATGAGTGGTTTAAGAAAAATACTGGTTGTCATGTTAGAGACGCAACATTAGCAGACTTAGAAATAACCAAATCACACACACATAGGCACATAATACTTCTGTGATTGGGATGAGTAGAGTTGGGGAGATTTTTTAATATTGTTTATTTGTTTTTAAAAAACACACGTTGAATCGCAAGTTTGGGCTTAAAATTTTACCCTGTTGGTTTTCTTAATTATTGCAAAAAGGATATTATCAGTGGATAAAAAATAGAGCCACTCAGGGCTCGGCAATATTATAAACTCATGACCCAAGAAATGAAAAGCACCCTTCAAATAGTTCACAAAGTTAACCTCTTTATAAAATTACTTTTCCGCTATTCAACCCCACTCTTACAACAGTGTATTAACGCTTATAAACGTACCATTTTATTATTTAAAATCCCTGAGCGTTTACTTTCAATATGAATCTCCTTAATGTCAGTTTATAATGAAATCGATACAAAACACTTGCTTGTATTAAGTAAGAACCTAAGAGAAATGCATCTTCCTCCTAACAAATATTTGCAATTGTTTTTATGATAAATCACTTGATAAATGCTTCAAAAACAGATTCTTGTTAAGTTTTCTATTAAGAAATTTCATTTTCTGTAATTTTGACTTGTTATAAGCCCGTATAAAATTTGCCTCCATCCGATTATATACATAGATGTATAAAATCTTATATTAAATGTAAAATTGATATTTCGTCTGCAATTTATTAATTTCTCAACATTTATTTCTATAGTTATTTAACAGTATATCGGCATCCTTCCGTCTCGTGAGACGATGGTGCATCACCGTTTGGTTGGGTTGAATTTTCTCGAGTTGCTGTGCAGTCCTATCCTTCAGTGACAGCCTTTACCACAGATTTTACACACGATTTCTGTGCTTCCAAATGTTTTGGCCTTTCTCCTAGCTCTTCTGTCTGCAGCCTCCTCCATTCTTCGCACCTCGGCTACTATGACGCCCTCTTTGACAACTGTGCGCCACGTAGATCGGTCTTGTGCCTTACACTCCCAGTCACTTGTATGTATTGTGGCTGATTTCATGTCCCTTTTACAGACATCTTTAAATCGCAAGCATGGGCGACCTGTTTTCCTCTTTCCTGAAACAAGTTCACCATATAAGAGGTCCTTCGGGATGCGCCCGGGACTCATTCTTTTGACATGTCTCAGCCACCTCAGGCGTCTTTCACTAAGAATTGAGAACATGCTTTGGGTATTGGCACGCGTTAGGACCTCACTATTAGGCAAGTTGTCTTGCCATTTAATACCAAGGATGCGACGCAGGCATCTCAAATGGAAGCTGTTAAGCTTGCGCTCTTGTGATGTATATGTAGTCCATGTCTCGCTCCCATATAGTAGTGTACTGATAACACAGGCTCGATAGACGCACAGTTTGGTTTTCTCCGTTAGCTTGGTGATTTGCCAGACCCGCTTATTTAGTTTAGCCACTGTTGCAGCTGCCTTGCCAATACTGCTGTTTATTTCTTATTCAATGGACAGTGTATTGGAGACCTTGGATCCCAAGTAAGTGAAGCTTTCCACAACCTCCAAGTTTTCATTATCGATATTTATGGTAGGATGAAGTCGAATGTCCTGGGCCATGATGTTTGTCTTTCTCGAGCTGATTTGCAGACCAAATTCTTAGTAGGCATTGGAGAAGCTTGACACCAGTTGTTGCAAACCAGATTCTGTATGTGCTGTTAGTGCCGCATCATTCGCAAATAGTAGCTCTCGAATTAGGACATCCGTCGTTTTGGTCTTGGCTTGGAGGCGGGCAGTGTTGAAAAGTCCTCCATTAGCTTTGGCATGTAACCAGATTCCCTCACTGCTATCCTTGAATGCTTATCGAAGAAGTACAGATAAGAATATTTCGAAGTGTTGGTGCGAGTTCACAACCTTGTTTAAATCCGCTGCTGACAGGGAAGGCCTCTGACTTAGCTCCATGAAACTGCACTAACAATGACTAAGAGAAATTATTTCGATCCATCTTCGTGTGATTTTATTATTGTAAAATGCAATATAAAATTGTAGAAAGGTTCCGTTTTATTTAAAAATAAATATGCGCCAATTAGCCTCAATCTTACCCAATTACATATTATAACTATAAATAATGCAATTTTAATAGCGAAATACGTTCTTTTCACTTGTTTTTTTTTTCCATTGTGACAATTCATGCGAGTAATCGTCCAACTAATGCTCAAGGGCTCATTTATTCTAAAATGAAACATAAAGTAAAACCATCTATGAAAAAAATATTGGAGATTTATCTTCTCATTAACAGTTTTTTAAGTCAAATTCAATTACTTCCCGTTATCTTTTATTCAAGCACCAAGGAAGAACGAATCGGTAGAAACTTGTGCTAATAAAATTAACGGAATTTTGCATAATCCAGTGCATAATTTTAACTATACATAAACCATTACCTGGTAACGTCTTTTCAATATTTAATTTCACTTTTAGCAATCTATGAAAAAAATCGTTATTTCACAACTAATACAAACACACAGTCACACGCACACACAGCCGCACACACACATACACACATAAGAACACACTCGCACACATGCTTATTCACACACTCGGATTATCAACATAAAAAGTAACATCAAATAAATTAATATAATAAAAGCTTCGTGACGCAACTTCATTTTTTACGGCGCTCAAAACCATACGCTCAGTTAATCTCAAAACCAAAATCATAATTTTACCTCTATATTTTCAATTTTTAAAAAGTAATCAAGAGTTGCGGGGAATATAGCGGCTTCACGCGGACGGAAATGCGCCTTAGCGCATTATTTAATAGACGAGCAAAATACCCGTGCTATGCTACGGGGTAGGCACAATAGGAATAACTTTATTTTGGTTTTAGGTCTCAAATTCTACTTTAAAATGAATGTAAACGCATCTGGAAAGTAGGGTAGTGATAAATCAAACCCCTTTTTAATAAAAACAACGATATGTGTGTCGAGAAAAATAAAATATTATTAATTTAAATATTACCCATCAATTTTG
>MUZC01000031.1:215898-227560 GCA_002072015.1 Radix auricularia | reverse complement strand
TGCTCCACCACATCCTTCCAGCTACAGCCCATGTAGGGCCCTGACCTGCTCAACCACATCCTTTCATTCAGATCGATTGATGACTTTCTTTCACCATGCTCGAACCCCTTTAATAACGCATGCTATATACTCTACCAGGATAACAAATGTCGTTAACAGTTACAAAAATCTAACGGGCAAGGCTCACTTTCTTTTCACGTGAATCAAAACATGAAAACAATATCTTTCCACATGATTCCTTTGGTTCTTAGAAAACACACATTTCATTTATAGTCTAAGCATAATATTAGTTCAAGACGAATAGAATATGCTTAGCCAGATAATATTTGTGAATATTGTGGCTTGGGGAGAGAGGAAAATATGGTTTATTTGTTATCAAGGCACATGTTCCTTTAACGTGTATAAAAACATAAGAACAATGCTGCTTTTAAGACAATGGTGAGAAATTGATCTCCTTATAAATAGTAACAATTCACTTTATATCAATCTTTATTCCCGTTGTACACTATTCATCTAATAAACTCAAAACAGCTTAACACAAAATGAGTTGTTGTCAGCGTAATTTTTTTTCGACATAACACGCATTTCTTATGCTATATCCTACTTATAAGTCATAATACCCGTGATCTTTCTTTACACTTGATATATTTACACCTTAAAGAACATTTTTTACCTAAAGCGTATGTCATACAACCGCATTGTTCGAGAAACGTACCCAATTTTTTAAAATGGATGTTTCATCATTCGTTAGGACTTTGAGTAAAATACATGTTATAAGATTACTTTTTTCATTGGAAAAGCTCTACAAAACATTATTTCTATTTCTAGGCTTAGCATGGCCTTAGTCAAATTAATAGGATTATTTTATGGGTCAGATATTAATTATGTGAATATTGATGCTAAATTAAGGTATGTATGAGTTAATTTGTTTTAAAGAAACACCTTAAATCGCAAGGTTTGAGCTGAAAATGTACCCTGCTGGTTTACTTTAGTTGTGCAAAAAGTATTTTCTATTTGGTGGCTGGACACCTCGACCACGGACGATTCGACCCCGGACTGTTCGACCCTGGCAGTTCGACCACAGGACGTTTTGTCCCCAGGTCGTTTCGACTTGGGTCGGTTCAACCACGGAAGGTTCGACCCCGGTTGATTCGACCCCGGGGCGATTCGATCCCGGACAGTTCCACCAAGGGACTTTTTGACCCTAGGGCGTTTCGACCCTGGACGTTGCGACCCTTTTCTATCTACACCGTAGAAATTTATTATTATTTTTGTTTGTATATATACTTTTTAAAATACTGGTTGTCATGTTAGAGGCGCAACATTAGCAGACATAGAAATAACCAAATCACACACACATTCCCACATAGCCCCTCCCCCCACACACACAAACATGCACCAATAGACAACTCTACATTTTTAACCATAGGACGTACCATATCATTGCATTATTCTAGCAATAAGTTTTTTTTAAGTAAGCTTTTTCATTAATCTACCAATTAATCCACAACATCCATTCCTTTACAGTTGATGTATGACCTTTATTTAGTACAAATTAGATTTATTTTTATTGAGCTGTTTAATTCTTATGTGATTGGGCTGTGTAGGGTTGGGGAGATTTTTTTAATATTGTCTATTTGTTTTTTAAAAAAACACGCGTTGAATCGCAAGGTTTGTCTTAAATATTTACACTGCTGGTTTTCTTAATCTTTTCAAAAAGGATATTATCAGTGGCCAAGAAATAGTGCCACTCAGGGATCTGCGATATTATAAAATCATGACCCAAGAAATGAAATGCACCCTTCAAATAGTTCACAAAGTAGCCCCTCTTTAAAAAAATTACAATTCCGGTTTTTAACCTCACTCTTACAACAGTGTATAAATACTTATACACGTACCATAATATTATTTAAAATTCCTGCGCGTTTACTTTATATACGAATTTCCTTAATGTCAGTTTATAATGAAATCGATCCAAAACACTTACTTGTATTAAGTAAGCACCTAAGAGAAATACATCTTCGTCCTAACAAATATTTGCAATCGTTTCTATGATAAATCACTTGTTAAATGCTTCAAAAGCGGTTCTGTGTTAATTTTTCTATTAAGAAATTTCATTTTCTGTAATTTTGACTTGTTATAAGCCCGTATAAAATTTGCCTCCATCCGATAATATACGTAGATAAATAAGAGCTTATATTAAAATGTAAAATTGATATTTCGTCTGCAATGAAATAATTTCTTCACATTTATTTCTACAGTTATTTAACAGTGACTAAGAGAAATTAGTTCGAACTATCTTCGTGTGATTTTATTATTGTAAAATACAATTTAAAATTTTAGAAATGTTCCGTTTTCTTTAAAAATAAATATGCGCCATCAGCCTCAATCTTACCCATTTACATGTTACAATTGTAAATAATGAAATTTCAATAGCGATTATAAGTTCTTTTCACTGTTTATTTCCCATTGTGTCTATTCATGCGAGTAATCGTCCAACTAATGCGCAAGGGCTCATTTCTTCTAAAATGGAACATTAAATTAAAACCATCTCTAAAAAATGATTGGAGATTGATCTTCTCAATAACACTTTTTTAAGTCACATTCAATGACTTCCCGTTATCGTTTATTCAAGCACACACGAAGAACGCATCGGCATAAACTTGTGTTCATAAAATTAACGGAATTTGTCATAATCCAATGCATAATTTTAACTATACATAATCCATTACCTGGGAAACGTCTTTTCAATATTTAATTTCACTTTTAGCATTCTATGAAATCAATAGTTATTTCACAACAAATACAAACACACAGTCACACGCACACACAGACGCACTTACATACACACATTAACACACTCGCACACATGCTTATTCACACACTCGGATTATAATCAACATATTAAGTAATATCAAATAAATTAATATAATAAAAGCTTCATGACGCCACTTCATTTTTTACGGCGCGCAAAACCACACGCTCAGTTCATCTGTTTAGAATAGTTAGAATAGTTAAAATGTTTAGAAAGGTTCCATTTCCTTTACAAATAAATAAGCACCAATCTTACCCAATTACATATTATAACTATAAATAATGCAATTTCAACAGCGACTATAAGTTCTTTTTACAGTTTATTTTCCATTGTGGCAATTCATGCGAGTAATTATCCAACTAATATGCGCAATGGCTCATTTCTTCTAAAATCAAACATAAAGTAAAAAACCATCTCTGAAAAAATCATTGGAGATTGTTCTTCTAATTAACAGTTTTTTAAGTCACATTCAATGACTTCCCGTTATCTTTTCTTCAAGCACCCACAAAGATCGCATCGGCAGAGACTTGTGTTCATAAAATTGACGGAATTTTTCATAATCCAGTGCAAAATTTTAACTATACATAAACCATTACGTGGTAACGTCTTTTCAATATTTAATTTTACTTTTAGCAATCTATGAATTAAATCGTTATTTCACAACTAATACAAACACACAGTCACACGCACACACAGACGCACTTACATATAAACACACTCGCACACATGCATATTCACACACTCGGATTATAATCAAGATAAAAAGTAACATCAAATAAATAAATTTTAATATAATAAAAGCTTCATGACGCCACTTAATTGTTTTTTTTTACGGCGCGCAAAACCACACCCTCTGTTAATCTCAAACCCAAAATCATTATGATTTTGCGTCTATATTTTCAATTTAAAAAAAAAGTTAGCAAGAGTTGCGTGGTATAGGGGCTTCACACACACACACACACTGACTGACGGACGGAAATGTGCTTAGGCGCATTATTATATAGATTTCGTTAAAATATATGATAAATTCCAGCTAATGACATTATCATTTACTGCACTTCGATTTTTAAGTTAGTAAAAGGCTAAAAGAAAACCTAAATTATAATGTCGTTTTTAATAGAGTTTAACACATGGATAAATATTCCTACTGCCCGATGATACAACCCTGTGTGATGTAACGTTTACACGTCACAGTTGATTTTTCGCACCATTACAATATTCCCTCATTATACTTTGTATAAGACAAATTTAAAAGTCAAAAGTTGTCGTGGGCGGACTGTCTGACTAGTCAATGCATGAATTGGAGTATCTCAACAAAACTCAGCAAATATATCCATCCGGATCCATATAAAAATATAAAGATATGACGTCACATCAAAAGGGTAACTATCAATAACAGTTCAACTTAAATATTTGTTCGCTTACAATTTATTTAAAAACTTTTAAAAATTTTATTTTATTTTTTTTAAAACCATCAATGCTTCTCAAAGATCATCTTTTTTATCCCAAGTGGTTCAAAAGTTACGTGTTTTTTTCTAAGACCTCATAATCACTTTTTTCACAATGTTGTTTTCCTGCACATTTTGTTCACTTTTATTGCATTTTTTAAATTGCCCATAACTAAGTAATTAATTTTATTCAATTAAAAAAATTAATATTGTTAGGATATATATTTAAATACAAGTAGTTCAATATAATTATAATGTCAATGAATTTTAATTTTGTTATTTTTAATTAATTAAAAACAACGGTTTTTATATAATTGTCCTTCTAAAAGAGGTTATTTTAAAGTTTACACTTTTGAAAACTCCTTTTTAAATGGAGAAATTTGTATGTAAAAAAAAAATTAGTTAATTAATAATATTATTTATTAATAAATCCAAAAAAATATTAAAACATTTTCTTTAATTTTAATAGCTATTTTATCGATTAAAATAATTTTAATCGATAAAGAAAATTACCGCTTAATCGAGAAATTAATCGGTAATTTTCGCAGCCCTAGCTTTTAATTAGGTTATGAACTCCACAAGAGAAAACATCAATTTAAATACACTTCATTCATAGGTGACATTATATTTTTAAAAAATTGAGTGATATCGTGAAAGAGAAATTTTGAAATAACAGCGAAAAAAAAAAAAAAAAAAAAAAGGTCTCGTGAGCTTCGGAGTAGAAAGTTATGAAAATATTGGATATTTTATTAATGTCATAATATTTTTCAGTCTTGAACTGGGAGGAATTACTCTACTTTGCGACGCACAAGATGACACCCTACTTTCCTGTACAAATGTGGGGTTCGTACATTACTCGCAATATTCCTCTTCTAGCAAATACCTAATAATTTTTTAGAAAACATGAGATTATATATCAATGTGATATTTTTTAGATCAAATGCCTTTGACATGCCTATACTTATCAGGAAAACTGTCACTATAAGATGAAATTCAATTTGAGGAATCGTCCTATATCTATATATTCTAGGTCTATCAACAATGAAATGATTCTTGTAATATCAATAGTCACACTCGCGAGCTTGAAGGTTAATCAAATCAAAGGGTCTTTGGCATTACCGAAGCATTGTTAGTTAGCTGTTTTGCTATGTCTTGGCAACTAAACAAATTTTTAAAAATTAAAATTTTTATAAACGAGCTGAATTCATTCAAACTTAATCTTATATGGCTTTGGGCCATGCAGGGCTCATTTTGCTATCACGTCAGTACAGGAAAAATCACGTCAAAACGGGAAAAGAATGCAACGGCACCTCATGAAATAGAAAAATTCTTGCCAGTCTTCAAATACAAAAACATTGAGAAGCATTGGCTTACAATTTATTTACGGGCGTTTTACATAGCTTCACGCGTGTTGCGATATTACAATGCAGACCTAAATAAGTACTTATAATACAGAATAAGTGATTTGAAACATACTTTTTTTCAAATAGAAAAAATGTTTATTTATTTATTTTTTAAATTTAAAAAAAAAAATTTTTTTGAGGGGAGGGGGGTTGTCAAAGCTTTGTGAGGTATTATTGGTCTAACTTTTTGTGACGACGCGTTACGAGGGGGGGAGGGGTGAAAAATCGCCAAAATTTGCGTGACGTCATTTATGGATGGCCCCTTAGACAACTTTATTCACATTCAAATTTCAATTAATTTGCCCATTCTTTGCGGACCGATTTCCCTAATCTTGATATCATAATTTTGTGACTTTGTTCCCACTTCCATATTGGCCCGACACACACAGGCCCACACACAAACACACAAACACACACACACACACACAGAAAGAGAGAGAGAGAGAGAGAGAGAGAGAGAGAGAGAGAGAGAGAGAGAGAGAGAGAGATAGAGAGAGATTTGAATGGAAAAAAATCAACAAATAATAAATTTTTAAAAATATTAAATAAAGCGTTAATTGAAATAATTTTACCTGAAAATCTGCACATTCCTCAATGATATAAAAGAGAGGAATTTGCGTTGTGTTGAATGCAAAAAGAGTGACGATGTTTTCGTGATTCAGCATTTGTAAGATATGTATGTGATTAAAGAAAAGCTTCTCTTCCAGGTCATCAGAAGCATTTGTCCCACTTTTCATAATATCTTTTTCTGTTATTTCATGAATCCCAAGCAAAGCCTTACGGCCATTATAAGTGCACGCCATTAAAATCCAATTGTTAAAATCTCTAGGAAAAGACTGGCAAAAAAAAAAGGAAACATACATATTCAATTCATAAATCGTTTCTTTCACAGTGTGGCAATATTTCTAAATAGTTTTAATTCTATTATGTAGAATCTTAGACAATTTTTTGTTTGTTTACAAAACTAATCATAACAAAATTTTAAAAAAGTATAATAAAAACATGCTTATGGGCACTAAGACAAAATTTAAACTACATTTACAGACAAATGTATATTGATCGACTGTAACACTTTACTTTTCTCTTTATATTTGAAATAATTATAAAAGTAAAATTTAATCATAATACTTTTTTAAAATAAAGTCTGATATAATTCATTCTATCAGATTACTTAATTAAAAAGGCAGATATTACAACATTAAAATTAAAAAAACAATGTTTGTAAAAGACAAAATTTTCCCTTGTATTATATGTCCTTTTTACCGTGAATATCTAAGTTGTCTCATAGTAGATTAAACAAGAAGTTTGACATGGTGATTTAAAATTATATCAAGAATACTCACATCTAACTTATTTTTTAAACACAAAAATAAAGAATTTAAAAAATCTCACTTCACTTACTTGGTCAGCATTTTCATTATGTTTAATGGCTAAAATAGGAGACAAATAGTTAGTAGCAGCTTGAATTAGATGTTTCCGAGACAGTTGTTTGCTGGCATCGCAAGATTTTAAAAATTCAACAATGCCCTTCTTGGAAATGGAGTTTCCACTCAAAATTAGTGAATGAAATGTTAGCTGCAACTAAAAGTTAAAATTATATTTTAAAAATCATTCCACAAGTAAGTTCACCCATTTATAAGTATTTCATAAATTATAAGTTAAGAATCTAACAGTCTATAGTACTCTATAGTGTCAATTAATGTTTACTTTATTTTTTAAAATTCAAAACAGAACGATCATTTGGTTGTTGATTTATTGTCGCAGAATGTATATTCTTTACAAATTAAAGTAATTTATAATTCACACTTACATCTTCAAATGCCACAGGATCCTTTAATTTGCAAGCAGTTATTATTTCTAGAATATCCGGTAACATATCCACACAGGCTTGCATTCCTGTGTAAAGGAGCCAAAAAGTAATTTTACGACTAAAAGACATCGGTCAATTTAAAAAAAAATAATTTGACTAACATAAGTTAAAAAATAATTTTGCAAAGTTTTCAATTAGATTTTTGTTGCGAACAACAAAATATTTTATTTGAAATAATTTCTTCATATTTTATATCAAAACCATTGTTTGTGCAAAGTCTTATATCATGATTCATATGTCGTTTTATGCCACGGTGAAACAGGAAAATAACAGGACATAATTTTAAAGCCTCTTTTTTCGAGTATTGTTGTATATTAATTACTTTCCTATTAAAAATCAATAGAAACGGCCTTGATTTTATTAATTTTATGTATTCCCTGGGTGATAATGTATATTTTGTTTACGGAGCTATTTAAACACAAGATATTGTGAATATATTTCTCAGCCTCATAAATGTGTCAATGAATATTGTAAGACAAAAATAATCAATTAATAGTGGTTATTTTATTTTGTAAGCGCCAGTGAAGAACGCTAGTGTGTTCGGATGGTTTGTGAAACAAATAATTAAGAATGCTCCGTAAAGGGCTTAGATATATCATAATCGATCAATTCATTTTTCTCCAAATAATATGGAAATAGGAACGTGAATGCATGATCTCAAATTTAAATATATAACTTCTGAGAATCACGGACACTTTGAGCACGGACGATTCGACTTCGGACAGTTAGACCACAGGACGTTTTAACCCCAGGATATTTCGACACCCAGTAGTTTGGCTACGGATGGTTCGACCCCGGACAGTTCGACCACATGACGTTACAACCACACGTGTTTCTACCCCGGGCGATTCAACCTTTTCCTTTCTAAGGCGTAAAGTGGTGTTATTTATTCTTTGTTTCTATTTTACTTATTTATTTTAAAAATATATTTTGGTATAAAAATAAAAAGTTAAATTATATTGTTATAAAATCTTTAAAATGAAAAACAATATTGTATAGTTATTTTTAACGTTTATTTTATTGAACAAATAAAATAGTTTAATGTATATCAAAGAGGTATGAAATATTATTTTTATCACTTATTTTATAATAGGACTATTAAAAAAAGTATATACAAACAGTTGAAATACTTTGCGAAATCATGATTGTGATAAATGCGCCATTCCTTTCAGGTAAGTCAAGGCGTCGATGAGAGTGTATGTTAGCAATGATCGTTGAACACGTTCTTCCAGCTCACGATCACGTTTGCGCTTATGCTGCTGTGTTCCAGTAACAGCTTGTGATAAGATAGACTTGTTCAAGTTGCAGTCCTTATAAATACCATCAATAAATTTCCACATTGTTGGATGTTGACAGCTGAAGAGGAATTGTATTCCATGTTGCCATCCCTCATAGATATTGTTTTGTTCTAGCAAGTACGCTGGCCGCATCACTTCTTTTGTTCCGTTTTTTTAATGCTAACAGCGACGCATGTACTGTTTTGGCTTTCCTCGCGCAAGGCGTCTACGAATGTATGTGTGCTTGAAGTATGTTACTGATTTTTCTCTGCGTTCGATTCGAGGCATGCAATCAACTAGCTCCTCAAATGTGTCTGCAATATCTTCTTCAGGAACAAGAGCAAGAGCTGATAGGCAGCAAAGAATGTTGTAAGAGGCACCTATCTTCAAGCTAGATTTACTTGTTGCTATTTTCACCAGATGCAGGAAAATAATGGTGTACCTGTTACGAAAGCTAGACTAAGTGACGATCACAGGACCCCGTATGCTCGCAAGGGTTATGGAGAAGGCAAATAAGAGAGTATGGGCAGATATAATGTAGGTACCTTTTTAAATAGGCTAATTAACCACATTGCATTTTGTATTATCCGATAACTTCGGATCAAGGTTGGTGTGGAGTTGGAATTTCTACCTCATGAATTTGCATTGAATGTTGACTGGTTGCTAGTGGATATAATATTCTAAATCGTCGTAAATTTAACGTTAAAAATAACGATTTCTTACTGTTCTTAATTTTAAGAGATAATAGTATTAACGCCAACCTCATTACTGTGATCAAGAACCTATACAACAGAGCATCCAGCGCAGTACTCTAAAACAGCAAGCTGGGAGATTGGTTCAAGACCACTGTTGGTGTTAGACAAGGGTGTTTACTCTCCCCCATCCTCTTCAACCTCTTCCTAGAAAGAATTATGACTGATGTGCTCGAAGACCATGTCGGAACGGTCAGCATCGGAGGAAGGATCATAACTAACTTACGCTTCGCCGATGACATAGACGGCCTAGCTGGCAGCGAGGACGAACTAAAAGAATTCCTTGCAAAGCTAGAGAAGACGTCGAAGGCCTATGGCATGGAAATTAATGCAGAAAAGACCAAGGTCATGGCAAATAAGAATTTCACAAGTGAAATACGGATAAACGGTCAAAAACTCGAGGAGGTCCCTACCTTCAAATATCTAGGGGCTGTAATATCCGATGAAGGCTCAAAACCAGAAATTCTTGCCAGAAAGGCCCAAACAACTGCAGCACTAAGCAAACTGAAAAACATCCGGCAAAGCAAGAAGCTCTCCCTGAGATCAAAGATTCGACTAATGCGCTCTCTGGCGATGTCAGTCTTCCTCTATGGTTGTGAGGCTTGGACGCTCACCGCAGACCTCCAAAAAAGAATTAGTGCGCTTGAGATGAGATGTTTTCGAAAGGTATTAAACATCTCCTACACGGCGCACATCACGAACAAAGTGGTCCGCGACAAAATAAGTGCTGTCATTGGCCCTTACGAGGACCTTCTCACCTCAATTAAAAAGAGAAAACTACGATGGTACGGACACGTGTCAAGATCTGGAGGTCTCTCAAAGACGATATTGCAAGGCACAGTCCAGGGAAGAAGGAAAAGAGGCAAACCAAGGAAGAGTTGGGAGGACAACATCAAAGAGTGGACCGGCCTTTCATTTAGCGATTCCCAGAAGGCAGCTCAGAACCGTGACACTTGGCATGAGTTAGTGCGCAGCTCAAAATGGTGCCCCAACGACCCAGCGTCGGGTTAAGGGATAGTTCAGTTCAGTTCAGTATTAAACTCTATTATTGTTGAACCATGCATATATATATTTTTTAAAATAATAATATTAAAATGAAAACAATTAAAACCATTTCAAGCCTTCGACAAAAAAGGGTCATATCGTCTGGGGTCGAAACACCGTGGGGCCGAAACGTTCGGTAGTCGAACTGTTCGGGTCGAATCATCCTTGGTAGAACCATCCGTGGTTGAAACGACCGGTGTCGAAACGCACTGAGGTCGAAACGTCCTGTAGTCGAACTGGCAGGGTCGAGCCGTCTGGGGTCGAAGTTTCCAACCACCAAGTTCTGATAATATTTAATGGACACACTCACCAAAGGCCAAATTCAGAAACTGTGTAAGTCCTCTCATAATCAAAGGAATGCAAATTGGTGCAGCATAGACTTTATTTTCATTTTCTCCAGTGTTTGTAAAGAAATATTGTTTCAACTTTTGAAGAGCAGACATATCCTCGGATTCAAACATCTTGTAGTAAAGATAAGAATTTAATATAAAAAAAAACATTAGAAATGGAATAAAGGAATGCACTTGAGACTTGTTAAAGCAAGGCCAATTGAAAAATTTTCAAGTTACATAATTTTTAGAATTTCGAACATACAGACAGAATTATGGATTGAAAGACAGACAGACTGAGAGACAGATAAATAAATAGAAACATAAGTCAGGTAGAGTAGGTAGGTATGTCGGTAGGTATGTAGGCAGGTATGCAGTTAAGTAGGTTGTTTGGATGGATGGATGGTTGGATTGATAGATGAATGTATGGTTGGGTGGATGGATGGAATGATGGAAAGATAGAAAGATGGATAGACGGATCGATGGATAGATGGATAGATTGGATAGATGGATGGATGGATAGATAGATGAATGGATGGTTGGGTAATGGATGGATCGAATGATGGAAAGATAGAAAGATGGATAGATGGACCGATGGATCGATGGATAGATGGATAGATTGGATAGATAGATAGATAGATAGATAGATAGATAGATAGATAGATAGATAGATAGATAGATAGATAGATAGATAGATAGATAGATAGATAGATAGATAGATAGA
>MUZC01000031.1:194967-205858 GCA_002072015.1 Radix auricularia | reverse complement strand
ATCAACNACAGTGGAAAAAAATCAAGTAATTAAGCAATTTTTCAAATTATATTACGCCCTTGAAAAGTGTCAAACAGTATGATCATCAACCCCTCATATGTCTGTATATCTACGCCACTACCATAAATAGTATTATAATAAACAATTATGAATATTACAGCAATAAAAAAGTAAGTATTCCATATTCTTTTGTTTTTCAATGAAATCTTTGTTTATTATCGAAAGTGTGATGGGGGCGGATTTATTTTGGGGGAGATATTATTTTACAGGGTAGGGGAGGATTTATTTTAATTGGGAGTAAAATATTTTCTCCGGGGGAGAACTTGTTTTAAAATGGAATCTCCGGGGGGAGACTCTGTATGGGGGAGGATTTATTTTGCAACACCGGCATTATGCCTTACAAAAACCATGGCGTAACTAAAGAGAATGTGAGTGGTGGTAAAAATGGTAAACGATTACCGTTCTGAAACATAATTTTTTAAACGATATATTTATGTTATCTTCTCCTTAAGTTAAGCCCTTGAGCATTTAGTCCCTTACTTATCTGAATATTCGATGGGTATAAAGACCACGAATTAAATTAAAGGTTGATGTTTGAAATGCCACTCATAAAAACAAAACTAGAAAGAGGACAATAGAATAAAATAGGAGTGAACAACTTTTTGGTTTAACGCAAGCGTCAATTTTACTATGGCAAAGTCATAAAGAGAATAGCTTGGTGGGGAGAAAGGGGTACAGAGCTGTTCTTGAGAATAATCTTGTCCTTTAACAGCTTATAGAAACTGTATGTTAGCGGAACTTTGAAAATACAATTGTGGAGTTTTACATATAGATGAACATTAGAGCAACAACAGCATTCGAGCCAACATAACAATACAAGAAGGATTTAACTTTAAAACAAACCTAATTTCAACATTAAATAAGAGACAAAAGCAAAACATTTTTTTTTAAACATGAGAAAAAATCAATAAAGAAACAAAGTGAGCCCGGTCCTTTGCTGCGATACAGCGCTAAATAAATTATCAATTTTTATTATTATTATTATTAAGTAACTTTAAAATATTATGAGAACCATTGAAATGTGTGCAACAATAATTCTTTTTTAATTTAAAAATAGAGTAATAAAAGAAACTAAATTATTTAAACGTGATATCACTTACCCGATAGGTCCACTTCGTTAACAAATAAAACTCCTGGGGTCTATGCTCTAGGGGTGTGTTCAAAGAATATAAGATCCGTTGGATTGGTTTGAATCTCGTAATGTTTAAATGTCAATCCGAGAAAAGTTGAATTTTTCTTGACATCATTATACACCAAGACATGGCTGAAATTCAACACTTGTTTTTAATGATTTTTAAAAATGTGTTTTATTGTTCAATTTTTTTTTAAAAAAATACTTTTTAGTGCTGTTAGGTTGTTCAAAATTAAATGACATAACCACGTCTATTTTTTGTACAATTTTTATTAAATTTAGACGACTGTCTAGCCATAATATGATAACTAACTCTATGTTATTTTCTACTAGAGGAACATTTAAAAATGTGTCGTGTTTTTTGTGTGTTTTAATCTATAAAATCAGTTAACTTTTTAAAAAAATATATATTTATGAATTCTGACCTATGTCAATAAATAAAAAATAAATCTTTCGTCATCTTTCGTCATCTGACAATCGTGTAGGAGTAAAACAGAAAGGGATTTAAATATAGAGCTATGTTTAACTACATGTATCCATACATTATTTTTAATTGAAGAGAGTATAATACAATGTATTACTTTGTGCTTGTATGAATGGATTTTATTCGTGAAAGTTTTTAGTACAAAATTTGTGGACATTTATTTATATCTGGTAGAGTTCACTTACCATTCTTAAAAAACGGTAACGGATTCCGTATCTCAATGCGTTTAGGACCGCTATGTAAACAAACACAAAAATATAAACAGTATTTGAATTAACACACATGAATAATCACAATCCAGCGCCTTTGATGTTATTTTCAAACTTAATATTTGTTATTCCTTGCTTCAATAAAGTACAAAGTAAACCTATTTCCGTGTAAAAAGACGGGAAACTAGTTAACAAACAAATTAACTTGTGTCGTCTGCAAGTTGCAGACAACTAAAACTTCTGAATAATTAGATAATTTGTTTCCTAATGCATTGCTCGTCGTTTGCTCGTCTTTCCTCCTTTGAATGCCTGGCAAATACAGTTAAAACTGGGAAAAAACGTTAGCATAACATTTTTGCTTTTAACCTCACTATGACTTTTTAAATGTTTCTTTTTTCTGAGAATCTCGCACCCTGTGAACGGTGGCTACTCTGGATGGTATGTTTATGAGGGTTAACTGACAAAATAGCCCCGGATAAAACGACCCCTACAAATTGGCCCTGACATAATGACCCGTATCAAAACTGTTCTGGACTAATATTAAAAAATACAATCAAATTTTATATTAATATTTTTACTCACCGATTCAGTGTCAGGTTTAGTTCACAAGAAACACTAATCATGACATCCCAAGAAATAATTTAAAAACAATTACACGATATTGCACCAAGTCACGGTTGTTAGTTGAGAAGAAATACTAGAATAACGTCCCAAGAAATAATTTTACAATTTGACAACGTTTCTAAAGGTAAAAAATTTGTCAAAAGCTTAAAATGCACACACACAAAAAAAGTACATTTTGTGTTAAAATTGTAAACAATTTTTCTGGGGCCGTTTTGACCGGGGCCGTTATGTCGGGGCCGTTTTGTCGAGGCTGTTTTGTCCGGGGCCATTTTGACGGGTCTCGATTGATGTCATCCAAAAAAGGTTCATTTTATTTTCGTTTCCGTTATTTTTGTAAAAGTGAAGAATGTTGGATTTCTCTTGTAATTAAAATATAAATTGTTTACTCAGCATCACCTCATTGGGAAATAAATAGGTTTGTTAGCTGATGATTGTATAATTTATACAACAATGAAGTCAAAAAAAGATGCTGAAGTCTTACAAAAAGACTTATATGATTTATAAAAACAGGGAACTAATGTTACTGTCTCTTCACCGAGAAAAGTATCTATTGTTAAGATTATCAAAGAGAAAGAAACAAATAAATTCAAATAATGTCATTTGTGGAAAACACCTAATCCAAACTAAAGATGCAAATTACTTAAGAGTAATAATACATGAAACAAATACCACAAAATCCACATTTGAATGAAGTTTTAAAATAATAATAATTTAAAAACACAATACTTCCGGCTTTGTAAAAAAATCTACAAATAAAATAAGAGCATAAAACAAAAATGCTTCATCTGCATTGCTCAGAACCTATAACAGAATGAGGGACTTGTGTATGGGACTCATCTACTTAAGAAGACATAAAGTTAAGCTACAGCAATTTCAAAAAAAAAAGCTGCAAGATTCATTTATGGTGAATATCAACTATTGTTAAGCAGTTTAATCATTAAACCTTCAAAATAAATTATTTAAAAAAAATAAATTAAGACTTTAGGCAAGAAAAACAAAGCTCAAATTAGTTATAATTCAAAAGGCTATAAATTCTTACTTGGAAACAACTCAAAAATATAATGCAATACTCATATAGACATAGGAGTAAAAGCACGTTTCTTGTTCCGTTCGTCAGAACAAACTAATAGAAATCCTTCGTCTCCAGTCCGACGTTTGGTTGAATGTGCTGTCTGAACAAACCAGGAAACCCAGACTCTAACGATAGGGAAAACTCTACTAAAAATGCAAGATTAGTCATAAACTGAGGAATATAACGCAATAATCTTCTCTTTATATAGAGCTTCTGTATTATATCAGATAGGATATGCTTGCATGGGACAAATGCTCGCATTTGTTGGACGGCACGAAAGAGCACTGAGTTTTTTGAAGAGCCTTCCTAACATTTAACATCAATGTTTCTCATTTATGGGCGCAACAACAAAACAAAATAATCAAATGTTTTCGGAGAACAAGGGTAGATGTTAAGATTTTTTCTTTTATTTCAAAAGGTCAAAGTGATATATAAATAATAATTTTTAGTACATGTGTGGCTTCAAATAGTAAATTTCAGAAAATGTTTTGAGTTAATTCTTATTATTAATGTGTAAGTATTTCAAGTGAATTTCAGTAACTGTTGAGGTATCCCGCTATAAATTTTCCCATATATTATGATTAGACCTATAATAATTTTTAATTTATTATTATTTTTTTAATTTTTAAAATTTTGAATAATTCTATCCAACACAAGGCTTTAGAAGCATTATTCAAAATAAAATTATATATTGGAGTTATGTGATTAAAAGGCGATTTGAAAGGAGAGCATCGAATTATCCATAGACATGACACATGTAGACAAATCAGGCAAGAAGTGGTACATGTAGTCAACACAGACAAGACATGGCACAATAGTCAACACAGACAAGACATGGCACAATAATCAACGCAGACAAGACATGGCACAATAATCAACGCAAACAAAACATGGCACAATAATCAACGCAGACTAAACGTGAAACATTTAATCAACGCAGAAAAGACTTGGCAGATACAAGCAGCGCAAAAAAGATGTGGAACATATAGTTAACGCAGAAAAAATAGTCACGGTTAACAACGAAAACATGGTCGACGAAACACTTCCAACTAACACGACAGAAAACACTATTTCAATTTTGAAATCCCTGCTTGTAACAAAATTCCATTTAACAATGACAACAGCATTCAACGTGTAAAAAATTATCTGTGTTTGGTTTGAAGATGTTTGGGATTGTGGGGCGGGGGGGGGGGGCGNCGCTGTGAAGGGGACATAAACACCCTAGTTCAAATACGATCTTTGGGGGGGGGCGCTGTGAAGGGGACATAAACACCCAAGTTCTAATACGATCTGTCAAGCAAAGAGAAAGTGTATAGTTACCTGCGAAATCCAGAAAACGAACTAATTTGAATAATTCACGATTTTAAAAAATCTAAAACTATTTACATCATACTGTCGGTACACACAAGCTTCTCAACAAACTGGAGCAAATTTCGCCTTGGATTTAATGTTCACTAACAACGACAAGGTTATGGGTGATGAAGATAACATAGATATCTGAAGCAACAAATCCAGCAGCAAGGGAGATTACAAATGTAAAGGTTTCTCCTTCTTCTTTTTTTAACCCCCTTACTTTCCTTACTCTTTTTCCACCTTAGGATTTTTAAACGTCCTGCCACCCGCGCTCAGCTGGGTTCCAACCAGTACGCGTAATTGTCGCCCCTCGTACGTCTGCGAATCAGCGATGCTGCATTAAATAAAGGTAGTGATTATTCCCTCGTCAGGACGACCCAATATGCGGCTGTATACGCGCTCGTCCACTTCCGGTTATTGCTATTCTTGGTAACATTTTTTTATAAGTTTTAAAATTTCATTGGTGAATGGGGCTGTATGGTCGTATTGATAGTGAGATAGTAAGCTACGTCGCAGGTCAGGGCTTCGATTTCTTACTGATGCCTAAATTTTTATTTTTTTTAAAACAATACTACATGAATTGATTATGAATAAGATTTTTTTTTTTTAATGGTTTGTTTTGATGTTAGGTTTAGGGATAGACTTTAGGGTTACGTTAAGTGATAGTTTTTAGGGTTTGGGTTAGGTTTAGTGATAGTTTTTAGGGTTTGGGTTAGGTTTAGTGATAGTTTTTAGGGTTTTGGGTTAGGTTTAGTGATAGATTTGAGAGATTGTTTGAATGCACATATAGAATCGGAGGTTCAATGAAAGGCGCAGTGAATACTTGTAACTCTTCAATTTTATAAACATCATTTCTTACCGGAAGTAGACGAGGCAATAATCGCTACCTTAAATAAAACATTGGCCATCTTAAACCAGAACACACAAAACAAGATTTCTCCTTCAATTCATGTCGTTTTAACAATTTTAGCATTACTCTTGAATGTCTCATTAAGTGGGCGATTGTGTTTACTTTTTACAATTATATATATATATATATATATTTTAAATAAAGAGACGAGTCAGAAGCTCACTCCTTTCCCCTCATCACAGTCACTTTATTGAAACTAATATCATGTGCAAGTTCAAAAGTTAATCGTGGCTTAACTAAATTTGTCCTAGTCCTGACAAACTAAACAAAACTGTGGTGTAATTGCCCATTATATCAGTTAAAACATTAAAATATGCAAAAACTTATACAAACTTCATTTATTGTTCATAGTTTTTTGTTTTGTTTGTTTGTTTTGCAGGAGAGAGTCTAATTCTAAGTTTTAAAAAATTATCTATTTATTTAAATTAAAATTAAGACGCTCTATGACATTGTTAACGCAAATTCCTTTTGGGAAAAATTGCGTTTTTATATTTGAAATGTCCGTCCTGTCTTTTCGAGCTTTGAACAGCAACTCCTCCTGAACCGTACCAAATAGAGGGTTTGGGTCTTTTGCAAATATGTTAAGGAGGCCCCAAGGATGTGCACGGGCCAAATAAACAACGTAAATGTTTACCAGATTTCCTGGAAAATAGATTTTTAAAAATATCAGTATTTTGTCAGTTTCTCGGCAACCAAAAAAAAACGATCAGGTTGAAACAAACGCCAAACAATAGCTAATAATATTTAAAACAATTTACGAGAAGGATTTCTTTCAAAAATCTCTTATCGTTCTACTCCCGTAATGTTAACAGCAAATGGTAGATAGCCATCGATTTGTTTACCTTCAGAATAATTGATTTGAAATGGCTTTTAATGTAATCTAGAATGATTTTCCTTGAATAAAAAATATTCTGAAATTCTTTATTGGAGATTGCGTATAAATGCACATTAGAGTTTTTATTACTTGTTAAAATTTGTTTCGTACACTCACATAGCGCAGTACTCTAGCCTAGGGTTTAACTCACTGCGCTTTACAAACACTGCCAACAACTTTTTAAACAGAAACAGTCCACTCGTAATCGTAATAAACATATACAACATTATGTACGTGTATCTATCGTAGGCTAAACGTAAGATAGCTTAACGTATCTTCTGTTTTGCGTAAAAAGGATAACTGCTTCATCTGTAATTATGTTTAAATAAGTAAATATCAGCCGATGGTGTTCTTCATGGTAATCGAAGTGTGTTCTTCAGGGTAATCGAAGTATCCACTTTACGTTACCATGTAGCTGAGAAGTATGGAATCATAACCAACAGGCCCTGACCTCGGTTAAACGCACTGTTTATACACAAGTATGGAATCATTACCTACAGGCCCTGACCTCGGTTAACCACACTATTTATACACAAGTATGGAATCATTACCTACAGGCTAACCGCACACTATTTATACAGAAACTAAAGTTGGAAGATACTCATTACCCACAATTGAGAATTTTGAATTTTTAAAAAATAATTTAATAGTTCATCTAAACTCACATTGATTTTTAGGGCCGATAATTGAGTTACAAAAACAAACTTTTTTTCTAAGCTTGAATCAACATCTAAACGTATGTGAAGTTTATCAGCTGCTGCAAAATTTGCCTTAGATTCAAAATGTTAAATTCAAATATCAGCTTAATATTATGATATCTATTTAATGTATTACACTTAATTTAGATAAATAGAACTTCAACAGAATCCAGTTAATTTTATGTATTAAATAAATTAAGTAATGTTTTAAGTTAATTCGCAAATCAATCACTTTAATTTCATGTGCGTATTTGCACTATGGAGTCGGGGACAGAAGCGATAGTTTAGAAATATAAATCAGATGGATTATCTGGCATCACATTTTAAACAATTACCAAGGCAGGAAACTAAATCTATCTAATTGTTGATTGTCACTCCTATCGTTTCATTTCAACTTCCTCAACTTCCTGTCAAGTTTAAGTAATCGTTACTGGGTTTAACCTTATACAATGTTCCCAATAAGCTGCGTGGGTGTGCGGCTGCGCAGGTATCTGACCGATGCCGCGCAGCAGTTAAGAATTTCCGTGCAGCAAATTTTGAAAAATGTTGCACACAAAATAGATGCTGTGCAAGTTTGCACACGAGTTTTTTCTACTTTGCACAAAGACCGACGAACCTTGGAGGGAACATTGCTATTGTATAATCTTTTCTGAGTTCTTAAGCGTGTTTGACTAATGGGCTGATTATGATTTATTAATGGGAGGTAATTAACAGTTTAAACGCTGATATTTCAGGCCAGAATGGTCGAAATGATTTTTCTTTTTTAATTTTCAGTAGAAACGGATTTTTTAAAATATTTTAATTACCATTTCCTAAAATCGCCACTATTTAACATCAACGCTTATCATTCATCATAAGGGGCTAAGATTTTAGCTTCTGAAATAAATGGTTTTAAACAAATTTTATAAGGGGACAGGTCATGGGCGTCGCTAGGAATTTTTCCAAGGGAGGGGGCAAAAAAATCAAGTTTTTTAATTTCCAAAAAATGACGTCACGCGCCTATGGGGATGGGGTCCCCAACTTTGTGACGAGGGGGAATTTAAGAATTGTGAGGTCACGTCAAAACACGCTACTATAAGCTAAAGTTCCACTTAAATAGTTGATTTCTTACTCTCTATTTTATAACGTTTTGCACGGATTACCGCGTGTTACGATTATAGAGTGTAGCCTTACACTAAATACATACTAAAATAATAATAAAGTGTTTTGAAACAGGCTCATTTTCAAATAGACAATACCACCTTAGGGGCCGTCCATAAAGTACGTCACGCAATTTTTGACTCCCCCCTCCCCCCGTCTCAAACTGTCACAAATCTCGGACTCCCCAAAGTACGTCACACTTTCGTACAAAAATATATTTTTTTTTACAAAATAATTAAAATTAAACATAAAACACCGGAAGATTTTGGGGCGTCTGCAGCATCTAACTTATCATTGGCATTGAGGACATCAGTACAAGTCAACAGCCAGACACAGCTGGTGCTACTGTTTCTAATTTGATTGTCGCTGACACTTATTCATTTTCTAAATTGGATATTGGAAGGTATGTCTGGACACACGACCTTTTTGATGACCTAAATGAGTTGAAATTGCAGCTGATTCGTGATTTTTAGACCCCTGATAACATGTATGAGTTAATAGCTGACAGTGAGGGAAACAGAGGTTTTTGTTTTTAGATATGCATGGTTATCAAACTATTCACCGTTGCTTTTATACTCGCAAATGTTAAAAGGTGCCTTTCGTAATTATTGTGTGTTGTTTCCGCAAAAAGTAAATCGAGGAGATCAGTTGGCATTTGTCATCAAACCATGCAAAAAATATAACGATTTTAACAAAGATCCCCGTAGCCACATGCAAAGCACATGACACAAAGGCTATCATGAAGATGCAATTGCAAGCAATTTAGTTGCATTATTGAAAGCCAAAGCAGTTTCTATAGATGGGCAGTTGGACTCATCATTTAGAAGACAAAGTCAAGAAAATCGCAACAAACTGGGTCCCATCATTTCCACAATCCTATTTTGCGGCATGCATGATTTAGTACTTCGTGGAAAAGAATTAAATTCCGATAATTTTTATGACCTGTTAAAGTTTTGTGCAAACTGGAGATGAATTTCTTGGTAATCATTTGTCAATTGTTTCTTGTAGTGCCAAGTGTATCTCGGCAACCATGCAAATCAATATAATTTATCGAAATTTGTGGGTCTCTCTAGCATGAAGACATTGTTCGTGAAGGAAATAATTCATTTGCATTTTCTATACTTGCCGACGAGACAAATGCCATTTCGGGCATTGAGTTGATGTAACTTGATGTCATATTTGTCAAAGAACAAAATGGAAAAATGATGGTCACAGAAGAATTTCTGGGATATATTCCAATTGTCTATCGAACAGCTGAAGGTTTAGCCAACACAATCATTAAAATTCGTTACAATTTGTATTAGACCTGACAAACCTTGCTGGTTAAGGATACTGCTGTTGTTCTAAAAAGGCAGGTAAAGAAGGAGGAATCCAAGCAATAATTAGAAAAAAATATCCAAAAGCAGCATTTGTACATTGCAGTTCACATAAACTTAATCTTGTCGTGAACGATTTAAATAATGTAAATGTTGTACGAAACACAATAGGAACAATTAAATCAATTAAAGTGTTTTCCAAAAAAATTAATCAGCGAAAAAATCCTAAATCAAAATGTTCGTTTGCTATGTGAAACTACATGGAAACATAAATATAAATGCTGGCGTATTCCTGCTAAAAATGGGAAAGAAAGTTTATTTACAACAATCAGTAATGTAATCAGTTATACTTGTAGATATACTTCTTTTTGTATGTTTGATATGTGTACACTGTCTTCAGTGTAATTAACTTGCGGGGAATATGGTTCAGTTTTATTGTAACAAATTTATGACATTTTTCTCAAATGTAGGGGGGGCAAATGCCCCCCTTGCCCCCCTGTATACGCCCATGGGACAGGTAATTTAAATAATTTTTGAACCTCCTTTCTTTTAAAGACCTATCGAGTTGTGAGCCTTTGATAAGTAATGGTCTGTGGTTCATGTCCTGAGTTCTGAGAGCAACTTTTATTGTGTGACTCGATTCAGTAAAACAGCTCTGGATTAATTTTATTATAGTTTAATGAAGTATATTCTGATCGTGGCTGTGTCAAAAGAGGCGTATAGGTCAGCCCGCCTCAAGCCTTAAATAGATAATATTCCATGTGTCACAAAAACAAAAGGTGGCAAAATCGTACTTTTTCTTGTCCTCCTCAGGTATAAATTGTTGTTAGGGGACTGGGTGTCAAGTTACCGGTGGTGCACAAGCTAAGAAGATATGTATATAAAATAGAGTATTATAAACGATTTTAAAATGGCCCTAATTTATGCAAAGCTTTGAACTGGAAAAACCCCATCCCTTAACAAACATGAAGTGATTTTAACATTGCATTTTTTGCCTTGACACTTTGCGGGGGGGGGGG
>MUZC01000031.1:158397-190635 GCA_002072015.1 Radix auricularia | reverse complement strand
TCTAAGTTTTTGTAACGAAGTGTGACAAGGGGGAGGGGTGGGTTAAAAATCGGCCAAAATCACGTGAAGTCAATTATGGACTGCTCCTAACTGCCAATGCTATACAGGTTTAATTTTCAATTAAATTTGAGTTAAGTATAACATAAGTGCCGAAAAAAAAAGTCTTAAAGTTAATAAGACTCACAAAATAGCCCTCTAATAACTAAAATATATCATATATTAATGCATTTAATATCTCAAAAAAGTAAGTTCTTATAAGAAAATTACATTTTGCTGTGAAATAATATACGCGTAGTAACTGCAGGATTGCCAAAACTGGATAGAAAATTATTTACAGTCTTTAAAAAAAAACAACAACGAAAAGTAGTGCATTGCGGGATTCCGAAATGCCGTTATTAGAAGATTTTGGGGCGTCTGCGGGACTTATACTAGAATATGCATCTTCAGTATGGGACCCATCCACCAAAGAAAATATTGATAAGTTAGAACAAATCCAAAAAAGAGCTGCCAGATTCATTACTGGAGAATATTCAAAACTGACAAGAGTAACACCATTAGTTAAATCATTAAACCTTGAAACACTAGAGGATAGAAGAACCAAGAGTAAATTAGTCATTATACATAAGGCAATTAATTCTAATTTAGAAATACAACACAAAGATAACCTAATACAACCCTCAAATAGACATAAAGACAAAAACACCTTTTTTATTCCATATGCAAGAACAAACACATACAAGTTTTCTTTCTTTCCGTCCGGTATTCGGGCGTGGAATGGGTTGCCTGAAGAAACCAGGAAAGCCACCACTTTATCATCTTTTAAAACTCTAGTAAGAATACAGGACTAAACACAAACCATAGAAATACGTAGGACGCAATAATCTTCTGTACAGAAGGAGCGTCTGTAACATATAAGATAAGATAAGATAATTGAGGACATCAATACAAATCAACAGCCAGACACAGCTGAGGCTATTGTTTCTAATGTGATTGTCGCTGGCACCATTTATATTTCCTAAATTAGATAATTGAAGGTATGTCTGCACACACGACCTTTTAAATGAGTTGAAATTGCAGCTGATTCGTGATTGTTAGACCCCTGATAAAATGTATGAGTTAAGAGCTGACAGTGAGGGAAACAGAGTTTTTAGTTTTTAGATATGCATGGTTATCAAACTATTCACCGTTGCTTTTATACTCGCAAATGTTACAAAGTTGCCTTTTGTAATTATTGCGTGTTGTTTCCGCAAAAAGTAAATCGAGGAAATCATTTGGCATTTGGCATCAAACCATGAAAAAAATATAAAGACTTTAACAAAGATCCCCGTAGCCACATGCAAAGCACATGACATAAAGGCTATCATGAAGATGCAACTGCAAGCAATTTTGTTGCATTATTGAGAGCCAAAGCAGCTTCTATAGATGGGCAGTTGGACTCATCATTTAGAAGACAAAGTCAAGAAAATCGAAACAAACATGGTCCCATCATTTCTACAATCCTATTTTGCGGCATGCATAATTTAGCACTTCGTGGAAAAGAATAAATAATTATATTCTGGTCATTTTTATGACCTGTTAGAGTTTTGTGCAATCTGGAGATGAATTTCTTGGCAATCATTCCAGGTTCAACGACAAAACGGCCACTGACAAAACGGTCCCGACAAATTGGCCCCGACAAAACGGCCCCTGACAAAACGGCCAAGGACAAAACGGCCTCTGTCAAAACGGCCCCTGACAAAACAGCCTCAGACAAATCGGCCCTGGACTAATATGTGATAATGGAATTAAATTTTATATTATTTTTACTCACCGATTCAGTGTCCGTTTTAGTTCACAAAAAACAATAATAATAACATCACAAGAAAGAATTTAATAATAGTTCAACTAGATCTATATGGTAGCAAGTCACAATTGTTTGTTGAGAAGAAATAATAGCATAACGACACAAGAAATAATTTTACAATTTGACAAATATCTTAAACTTAAAAGGTGAATAAATTGAACAAAGGTTAAATTTAACTTAAAATGAAAAAAAAACTTAAATTTTTTGTAAAAAATGTGAACAATTTGTCTGGGGCCGTTTTGACCGGGGCCTTTATGTCGGGGCCATTTTGACGGGTCACCCTCGGCAACCATGCAAATCACTACAATTTATCGAAATTTGTGGGTCTCTCTAGCGTGAAGAAATATTTCGTGAAGGAAATTATTCAGTTGCATTTTCTATACTTGCCGACGAGACAAATGACATTTCGGGCATTGAGTTGATGTAACTTGGTGTTAGATTTGTCAAAAACAAAATGGAAAAATGATGGGAACAGAAGAATTTCTGGGGTATATTCCAATGTTCTATAGAACAGCTGAAGGTTTAGCCAACACCATCATTAAAATTCATTAGTATTTGGATTAGATATGACAAAGCGTGTTGGTTAAGGATGTGTATGTCCCAAAATGGCAGGTAAATATGCAGGAATCCAAGCAATAATTAGAAAAATACCCAAAAGCAGCATTTGTACATTGCAGTTCACATAAACTTAATCTTGCCATGAACGATTTAAATAATACGAATGCTGTACGAAACACAATAGGAACAATTAAATCATTTAAAGTGTTTACCGAGAAAGTAATCAGCGAAAAAAAAAACTAAATCAAAATGTTCATTTGCTATGTGAAACGACATGGACACATAAATATAAATCCTGGCGTATTTTTGCTAAAAATGTGACAGAATTTTTATTTACAACAATCAGTAATGTAATTAGTTATACTTTTAAATATAATTCTTTTTTATGTTCGATATGTGTACACTGTCTTCAATGTAATTAACTTGCGGGGAATTTAGTTCAGTTTTATTGTAACAAATTTATTACATTTTTCTCAAATGTGTGGGGGGCTAATTCCCCCCTTGCCCCCCCCTAAATACGCCCATGAAAACTACATGGACACATAAATATAAATGCTGGCGTATTTTCGCTAAAAATGGGACAGAAATTTTATTAACAACAATCAGTAATGTAACCAGTTATATTTGCAGATATAATTCTTTTTTAATGTTTGATGTGTGCACTAACTGCAATGTAATTAACTTGCAGGGAATTTAGTTCAGTTTTATTGTAAAAAATTTATGACATTTTTCTCAAATGTAGGGGGGGGCAAATGCCCCTTTGCCCCCATCTGAATACGCCCATGCATGAAACAGTAATACCTACAACTACAGCACTATTGTCGTAATTAAAATGTTTTCAAAGTTTGAAGCTGCCAACTTTATTTAGAATTTGTTGTTGTTTTAATGTGTTCGTTTTATACGGAAATAAACTCAATCTGAGCACACATACACACAGAGATAAACACAGTTTCATTTAAATGTATTTTTTAAAAAAGAAGAAAAGAATGAAAAAGGAAAACATTTTCATATACCTTATTTTGTCAAAGCATCAAGTGGTTATTTTAGGATCATGTGAGTTGTGAATGCTTCACTTACCGGAAATGACGGGCAATAATGTTTGAAGCATGTCTAAAAATAACTTTTCCCGTTTGACATGTACTTTCTTTGAAAGGCTGCAAAAAGGGAAAACCCTAATCATGATTTAAAATGAAAACATTTAAAACTTGTTTACTCAATTAAATTTTAAGACAATGCAAAAATGCCAAACATAAAACGATGTTATGTTGTTGTGTTTTTTAAATCAGTATTAAAAGAGAGTGTCGATGATTGATGTTGACCAAAGTGATCGCAAGAGTAATGTCCAGTAAAACCCATCTCAGTTATTATGTACAGGTGTTGAAACATTTACCAACGTATCACTAGCCATCAGTGAAATTAAATACACTTTTAATTGTCCAGTTTAGTATCAGATCGCCCTGACGACGGAGATATCTCACAAATGAGATACCTTCTAATAACATCTCATAATTTCCTGATTTACTTGCAATAACTACAAAACAAAAATAACTCTGAACCAGTCCGTTGGTTGTGCAAAATATAATTATATATCATATTACAAAAAAAGTTACCTCATGTCCCGGGAAAATCCAATATCGCTGGAGAAATGTGACGTCACTTGCTATAAACTCCGCTACTAAATATATTTCCCTTGACGTCCGCTCGGAACCTACCTATTGCGCAAAAACGTTGTTTGCGCTGTGGTGCGCAACGACCAATCATCGGAACATCACTTCAAAGATGTCGACCAGTTCGAACTCCATCCATGAGCTGCACACGATCACCGCTCCGACGGTGAGAGCTTCACCCTCTAATCTTATGAAGAGGACGAAGAATAAAACTAAAAGGGCTTTTGCTTGCTGCTTTCCACGCATGCGACGAAGGAGAAAGGAAACATACCTTTTCATGAACTGAATCCCGATGATGGATCTCACTCCGGCGACTCTCTCTCAAGTCATTACCCAGAATCCATGGAGTCTCTCTAGTCATGACTCGGAGTCCATTGTGACGTCATGTGAATCAAGCACAACAAGCCCCGATGGCTCCCACTTGAACGTCAGCCTGATAGAGATACTCGGAGGGTTCCCCGTGTGGCCCAAGCCGAGTTTCGACCGAATGCAATCTCATCTCTTCAAGAGACTGACAAGCCACAGTGTCGTTAAAAAGGATAGCGTTGTGGACATCCGGTCTGGGGCTTGGGACGGCCCATAACCCCCTGCCTGCACGCTAACCATTGCGATCCCGTATAAACCGCTCTACGTGCCTCCGCCAGTCACAGAAAGCCTAGAACCGAAGAGCAACTGGATCATCCTAGCAACCGTGTTAAGCTTCGTCGTTGAGATTATCTTCCAGAGCTGCGTTCTAATTTAAAGCTACTGAGAAGCTCCGACGCTATTCACACATTTCCGTACGACACAACCTCAAAACAACCGCGATAAGGAAATAGTTCCCGAACTTACCTGAGAGAGACGAAATCAAGCACCGTGAGAAGCGGCAAGGACAAGAAGCCAAGAAACCCAAGGTCTACACTCACCATTACCCGAGTCTTACCTCACCGTAACCCGAGTCTTACCTCACCGTTACCCGAATCTTACCTCACCACAACCCGCGACAAGGTAAATATCCGATAAATCAAGACTACAAAACTCAAATACCAGACCACGACGACTGTACCCTTCATTCTAATGAATGGGATCGTAAGTTTCATTCTCTTGTTTGGCACCTCTTGTTCCCGTCAAATTGCCTCAGATGGCAAACTTCAACTATTTGTTTTTTAATAATAAAAATATACACTTTACTTTGCACACCACGGTGGCCTGTGGGGCAAGTGATGCGACGTTCACAAGTTTCTAAAGCTACAGCATAGGGTAGGGGCAGGGGGGTGTTGTGTATTAGCCCAATGCCTGGCAACCTTTACTTTATTCCAACTAATGTCAGGTAACCCATTGCGGGCTGAGTAAAGTAAGTGGCACCCTCGGCCACCGGAACAATTCCCCGACCTTACAAATATTCAAAGCTGTTACTTTTGGTACACCGGCCGATCTCGCTGATACGCGGCTACCGCACCCCTTACAACTAAATTGAAGATGAAAATGTTTTTACTAGGGCTGCGGAAATTAACGATTAATTTTTTTATTAATCGTTAAAAATTTGTAACGATTAAATATTTTAACGATTAATCGACCTATCACTATAAAAATTATTTGGAAGTCAACAAGTAAACAAAAAATTATTTATTTTTTTTTTTAAAATAGCGGCCGATGAATAATTAATCTCCTGCCGATTAAACTAACATTTTGGGTTTAAACTATTGACTGACGGGAATTTTCAAAATGTTGATAAGGTTTGACTACCATGGTTCTAACACTTCGCCTACTTATCAAACCAAACGAATAGCGTATTAAGCTAACGGCAGAAATAGAGTCTGACTTGGACACAGAAAATCACGACAGCTCTTCTGATAAATTACTGCGTTAAAAAATGGAGATGAACGTTCCTGAATCCAATAACCCTATACAATGGTGGAAACTTAATGAACACCGATATCCAATAATTTCATTCCTTGCCAAGACCAGTTACCTCAGTTCCATGTGAATGGTTTCTCAGCTCAACAGGTTATATTGTCAATCAGACCCGGTCATCACTTGAACCAAATGATGTCAATACACTTGTCTTTTTGCGTAGTTGGTTAAAAGATTACATATAAATGAGACATTCCAGTGATACTTAGATATCAACAAGAACATTTAATAAGTGTTACTTATGACATCATAAATTCTAAATTTTGGCTTTAATCGAAATGAACGGTTAATTAATCGTTAATTTTTCAAAAGATAACGATTACATTTAAATTAATCGTTAACAGCCCTACAAAAATCCAATACACCCATCACCCTCCCCCCCCCATCACGGACTGTAGTTATCTTTTTTATTCCTACGCCACGTCATCGTTCTGAAAGCGTCATGCGTCAACCAATGTTCCCTTTAAGCTGCGCGGCCTAGTAGATATTTGACCGACGCCGCGCAGCAGTTTAGAATTTCTTCGCAGTAAAGTTTGTAATATATAGCACACTGACCTACGAACTTTATAGGGAATATTGATGCAGGAGTTTAGATTAGTCACGCAGCGAATTTTGATAATATCAGTGTTTGTAGGATGGGAAATTATGCACAAATGGATGTTGGGCAACTTTGAACACAGCTTTTTTTCTCAACACGAGTCAAAGAACCTTCGAGGGAACATTGTTGTCAACACATCGGAGCAGTCCTACTGACTGACTTTTGGTAAATTCCTGCAAGTTTCTAAAATAAAAAAACAACCTGTAAAAACAAAGTTTTTGACCATAAATCCCTCAAATGTGAGACATAACTAGTGAATATTCATTCTCTTTTGGGTCGAACCTAGGCTCTTAAGACCCGGTTCAATCTATCGCTTGCGAGCCTTATCATATGGGCATCGCCATAGAGGTAGTCCTCCACAGGTACCGCAACCTCTCCTTGTAAGACCCCGCCCAACTCGGGGCAACCTTCTAGTACGTGGGCCACCGTCTCCTCGGGGTAGCCACACAAGCGACCGGCCAGTTCCCTTCTGGTGTCAAACTTATACATGTAGCTTCGTGTTGGTCAATGATCAGTCCTCATCCGTGTTATGAGTATCTGATAACTACTTTGCAAGTTTCCACCAGGGATCGCTTTTGCTCGGTCGCAGCATTCTCTGGTAAACTTTCCTGGCCGTATTCCCTGATGCCCAGCCCTCAAGCCATTTCTCTCGGAAATGGTCTTTTAGCCATGATCAGACCCCCAGCTGAGTCATAGGCTTCTCGGGTTGGGGCTGAGCTGCACCTTCTCTCGCTAGCGTATCAACCCTGTTTGCACATAGACTCATATCACATAACAATGCATTGTATCAAAATTTCAGATCGATCGAATGTACCGTAATAAAATTAATGCACTTTTAGTTTATCTCAATATAAATGTATAATAACCATCTGTTGTCGTTGACTTCCAAGAATTTGCTGAGTTCACTCCAATGATCAGTGATCACCCCGCACCCCCAAACGTCCCCATTTTAGAGCATTTGGGAGTTAAGTCACTTTCAGTCTGTAAAAGTATGCTTTGAATGTAATCAATATTTTTAGTTCTGTCTCATAGATAAAGGAATTATAGTCAAAAACTCTTTTTTATGGGTTGTTTTTTATATCCCTTATATCAACTTCACCACCGTCTCTCTCTCTTGGTACGTCCGTCCGTCGGGGTGGCAGAAATTCAAAAGTAAAAAATGACCCACTTTTCGTGATGCTAACGAGCTGAAATTTTGCACATAGACTTAAGTCACCTAAAAATGCATTGTTTCAAAATTTCAGATCGATCAAATGTACCGTACTTAAATTAATTCACTTTTAGTTTATCTTTATATAAATGAATGGTAGCCGTCTGTTGTTGTTCACATCCACGTGTTTGCTGAGTTCACTCCAACGATCGGTGACCACCCCGCACCCCCACCCGTCCCCGTTTTACAGCATTTGGGAGTTCAGTCTGCACATGTTTGAATATTATCAATGCTTTTAGTTCTGTCGAGAAGGGGTGACCTCTACGCGGTTCGACAGACAAGTAAGATAGTGGAGCAGACCACGACCTGAAACTGACTCTCCTTGCATGGAATGCCGAAGGCCGATGTTAGGTGTTAGGTGCTAGTCACATGATTACAGTCGCTGTACGGATCTTAGGCAAAGCATTTAGATGCAATGCCGATGATGAAAACCAAAGTACCCGTTCAGGGTCTGGTTACTCCGAAGCGACCATTTCGTCCCCCTCAATTAACTAGCAACGCCACTGAGCGGTGCCGGTTTAGGCCCAGGAGCGCCAGCACGCATTAGCAAAAGGTACCACTGGGAACGCATTGGACGCCAGCTCTAAGGAAACCTTCTAGTGGGGGTTAAACCCTAGGTTGGGCAGTGATGATCCCCCGCATTGCGGTGGTCCTAACTATTGAGACTCGTAAGCTTTGCCGAGGTGGCGCGAAGTGATAGCGAGTCGAAGTAGGGAAAATTCCACCCCTCCCTCGGGAGGTCAACTTAGTGGGAGGCGTTTTTGACCTAGTGTCCTGGACGCCCAGGTGGCCGCTTCTAGAAGCGACCGCTCCGGGGGGGGGGGCTTCTCAGCTTTTACGTCCCTTAGGGGGCCAGAAAGCTGAGGGGGTTTTCCGGGAAGCCCCATGAAGAGCACAGGCTTGGGACTGCTGACATTCTTCCACATATAGGATTTTCAGTCCTGTCTCATATATAAGGGATTTATAGTCAAAAACTTTGTTTTTACGGGTTGTTGGGTTTTTTTTACTTTTGTTTTTCCGCCGCCCCAATGGACCAAGAGACGACGAAGCTTAATATATGGGATTTAAAAATATGAACAGCGTGGCAAAAACAAAACTTTTCCTCATTACTCCATTCTCCCTCAAAAATGATTGGAAATATGTTTCTTTTATCAAATCGAAAAAAAAAAATTACTTTAGAACGTTCATTTGCGCATACTGACAAACTGGGGGCGGGGTGGGAAGGAGGTAATCTGAAGCCAAAATCTCCGAGTATTTATCAAAGACATAAAAATATGTTATGGAATGATGGTCTGCTTTAAAAAGATATTATTGTCTAAAAGTAAAACTCTTTATTATGCATTTAATCAACAAACCGTTGTTTTGTGTATCTTTTTCTATCCAAAATGTACCAGATTCAAAGAAGAAAAGCTTTTAATAAACACAGCATTGGCAAAGATGATAATTCTATTTGACAATAAGTGATCTTTGGAGAAATTTGAAATGTATTCTTAACCAACGATACTCTCGATGACGTTATTATATTCAAGCGCGACTTGAGCCTTTGTATGAAATATTCAGAGGAGATTATCTTCCTCACTGACGTGTTCTCGTTTTTTTTTTATTATTAATCTTTATGGTCAACATCTATCATTAAAGATTTCTTCAAATGTCATCTCTTGTTCTGGCTTGCAAGCCAGTTTCGTTTCCATTTTAAACGTGTTAGGCTTTATTGTAAGAGCGTATAAAAGGAAAATGATCCATCCCCTCCCTTTAGCTTCCTCTCCCCCTCATTGTGCCATTCAGGCTAGAACAGTGATGGCGAACCTTTTTTGAACTGGCCTGGAAGAATACAGCTTTTAGCTTTAGGAGAACTTCAATTCAAAACCAATCAACAAACAATAATGTTAAAAAAAAAGTGTTGTTTCATTTGGGGGTCTTTTTCTTAATTTGATAAATGTTTGCAGGTTGCTGATTGTTTGTTTTTCCGAATAACATAGTCCAGCCTACTACCAATGGTTATATGAGCCACTGTCTCAATACTTTAGCTGGTCATTGAAGTGACCTTTCCCAATGCTGCAGCCACCACTTGCGTGTAAAGTGTAATCATTATAAGAAGCTATCTTAAGACTGTGGCGATCAGTATCAGCAAATAGAATTAATAGTTAAGAGTCTGTGTTTTAGGATTCTTTGCGTGTTACTTTTTAAAAAGAAAATAAATTTATCAAGGATCACTGTTTTGCATCGTATTGATATTTTTCACAATTGCAAAAGTTTTGAAAATAAATAATAGAAATAAAAATTGACATGAAAAAAACTCAAAATCATACCTTTTTTTTTTCTTCCTTAACCCAAGCAAAAAGAACATAGATCTATATTACATGGTAATTATAAGTCTTAATATGTGCAAATGTATGGACTTCATTCTTTAAGTAGAAGATGAAGTCATTCTGCGTAGCCCAATGACGATTAGCTGAAGATGTGCGAATACTTTATCTTATCTCATCTTGTTCAATAAACAATTCATTTATCAATCATTATTATTTCATATTAACGTTAGTTATCTTCTAGTATAAAAATATACACATTTTTATATGTTATTGTGCGACTAATTAGCTCGCGTCTACGTCTATGAGTCATACAAAGGTGACGACAGGAGGTTAGCCTCGCTTTAGGTTTCTTGTTATTTTTTTGGCTTCTGCGGAGGAGTGTCAGGCAAGGAAAACAATGCTTCTAAAGTTTCCTGTCTGTAAACTCTTGCGTAATTGTCAATAGTTTTGACAGCATTTTTTTCAGACGTGTTTTTCCCTCGGGGTTTCAAAAAATGTTGTTGTTTTTTAAAAAAGGAATATAGAAAAAATAGGCAGAGGCGTCACTGTCACTAGCATTGGTGTCACCCAATACGGTAGCTCATGGTATTACCAGTCACGACTTATCCCGTAGACCCCCGGCAGTGCCAAAATATCGGAAACATACAGAATTTTACTTCTTCGTTTCCCCCCTTGACATGGAGTCACCCTGTGCGGTCCGCACCCCCACCCCGCATCACCATAGTGACGCCTCTGGAAAGAAGTATTAACATATTTTATTTTGAGTAAAACTTTTGATCGTTACAAAAATCTTATAAACTTTTTGAACGAGATATTTGGATCAAAGATCCAAACACTTTGAGTGAAGATAAAACTAAAAATGACCACATATATAATAGACGCAGTGGCGGCGTTAGGTAAGCGCGGGGCCTAGTGCCAGCAATGACCCCGCGGGGCCAGAGTACTAGTAAAGATGGCTAAGCCCCAGTATGCTATGGTATTTAAAAATATGAAATATCTTGATTATTGTGTAATTTTAATACCGCGTGTCACCTTTTTATTAAATTATTACAAGTTCATTATTTTCTCTGGTCTATAAACAACGGTTTATTCTTATAGAAAAATGACGTGCCGGTTACGACGTGATTTAAAATGCAATTTATTGGCAGACATATTGCAAAATAATTGCAAAAGGATTACAAGAGTGCCTCTTTCGTTTCTTTACAATCGTCTCCAGCATACGTTCTACCATCCACTCTTTGGTTCTACATGTATAGGCAATTAACCAGGACGAGACATGTTCAGGACCGAAACGCGGGGCCTACCTAAGCGCGGGGCCTGGGGCTGTCGCCCCAGTTGCCACCCTCAAACGCCGCTCCTGATTATAGACGTATACCTACAGTGGTAGAAGAAAAAAACATTTTTTAAAAATATGTCAAGTTATCAAATAATATCCTTGAACTCACTTCTAAATTATTCAAATGCGTCGCTGGGTTTTGAGCATCAAAGAATGTGGCCCCGTAATCCTTTTCGTATTTAAATAAATCAAAGTTAAATTTTCCTTATGTGTGGTGTTTACTTTTATTTTAACTAAATGAATGGATTTTGTCTTGACATTTCAGGTGTGTTTAGCGTTTGATGTAGATTGTCTCTAAATCTAAAGACCAACCCAATATGAAAATTTAGGTTTCGGCCAAAACTGAACTGAATGTTAAAATAAGCTGTACATTAATAAATATCACCCACCTCATTTCTCTTAACATATTTCTTGGAGCTGCGCTTTTCTTAGGCCTACTGAATTCTTATGAATATTATCGAGGGAAAATATACTTAATATTATCGACAAAACAACTCTACTATCCCGAAAACCACTACCCCATTTCAACACTTAAGCTTTCTTCAGACTCTAGTCCCTATTATTATGTTGTTTACAAAATGTCAAAAAGACTAAAACAAAACTTTTTTTAAAAAAAACTGTTACAAAATTACAAGTTCTTTTAAAGTATAAAATTTCAACCCGGTGCTATTGTGCGTCATGTCAGCTTTACAACAAATCTCTAGGCAAATACAAAATACAATTAATTATTTAAACCCATTCTGGCGTTTGAGGGTTTTTATTTCACCGAGCGGATAATAAATGCCTTAGCTCAGCATTTCTTAAAATAATCAAAGTGACACCATTGGCAAGATATGACTAACTATAACGTTAATATAAATCAACTTCTCTTTATGTGCGGAATAAGAGCCAGCTGCCAGTTTGCGGGGGAGTGGTGTCAATGTCGTGTGTGGGAGTTTGGATACTAAATCACAGTGGTACATATGATTAGTGTCTTCACTACCCGACCAGGGAGACTCTGTTACGGAAAAAAAATAGATGAGTCTCCATCAAAAACATGACAAAAAGCAATCATTTACTTAAGCTAGCTCTGCGTTTACATTTATACATTTTGGTATGTCGGGTCAAAGTGTTCGAGAACTTGAGTAGTCGTTCGATCACAATCAGCTGGTGCATTATTTCAAATTAAGGCATTTTGCATTGCCATCGCACCTTTTAACTTAGTTTCAAGAATGCAACAGTAGCATGCAGTTAAATTTATAAATACAATTGATTATTTAAAAGGTAAAGTCAGGGCGTTGTCCTAGAACTGTCGGAAAGATGTAACCTATTTGGAGCAGCGGTCCTCAAAATTAAGCATCGTTAATACTTATGATCGTGGACTTAATTTGTGTGCACGGAGATTTTTATAATGTCAAAAGCCTTTCGTTAACTACTTAATGCTATACACTTACAAGAATTAAATTAAAATTTGAAATTTATTTTCCAATTATTAAAATAATCAATGTAATTTTCTTTAGTATCAAAAAATGTCTAGCAGCAGGTATAAAAAGAATTTTTGTGTTTTTTATTTTATTTTGGCATCTGTTATCGAGGGAGGATGGCGTGAGAATTTTATGGGGGCTTAGAGACATACTTAATTTTCAAATTATCATTTTAAAAACTATGGGGGAGAAAATCCGAAGATGAAGCGTTATNTTTTACTTCGGGTCAAAAGATTGATTATTATGCATCGATCAAAACGTCGTAATATATATATATATATATATATACACACACACACACATACATAATTAATTGGGTCTCGGTGCACAAAATTGTGTGCATAAAAAGTTAAAACAGTTTGGAATTCATCCACAATTTAAATACTTTGTGAATTTTGTATCTGTCAATTTTGATATAATATCACAATCTCAGTAAAAACTAGCATTCATACATTATAACCTGAACCTTTGATTTGCACTTCAAATTTTGTTAAAGTACAAAAAAAAAAAAAAGTTAAACTTGGGCCTTTAACACATCGCCTGGGATCATGGTGCAGTGGGGACGCATGGGGGACGTCACGTCACTGAAAGTGTAAAGGCCTCCTTTATGTACTGACTTGGGTTGAGCACGAACCTCTAGTTGATTGTATAGCCTTTCGCCTTCCCGTGTGCAATAGGACACACTGGATGCATATCACATCGATAGTTTGACAGACTATCGACCCAACACTTACCTAAAAACCAAAAGACGATCAGAGAGTAAAAGGTCCTGAGTTTTAAAAAAATATTTAATTGAAGTTTATGTTTAATTCAAATATTTGTTGCCTAATAAAGTACTCAATAAACTTAAGCACAGAATTTATTTGCGTAACTTGTCTAAAATTAGGCCACAAGTCTTTTCTTCCTTTTAGTAATTTTTAGTGATTTAAAAAAAATGTCATTTTAAATAGATTTTCATTTTTCTTGAAGCTCAAAAAATGTACAAAATTATTTGGTTGAGGAGCGAACAGGCTCACATGCCAAAGAAAGGGCTAATTTAAGGTACGCTATTTCTAGGCATAATTTTTTTAATGTGTGCATGGGCGTGGTTCACTGGGGGGGGGGGAGAAAAGCTCAAACTCCTACCTTGACCTCTCAATGTCCCACCACGTCACTGGGCTTTTCCTCGGGGAACATTTAGCTTAATATCGTCAATCCCACGTGTCAAATGGGTCACGTGTTTTGTTTGAGTTTGTCTCCACTCAACGGGATAATCTCTGGCCATCTTTGATTTCCCCTTATTTGTTCTCTGTCCTTGTGTTCTAGCGTGCATTGAACTTGAACGCAAACGGAATGAATATAAACGATCTTTTCTTTTTCACTTAAATTGTTTGTGGCTGAAAATAAATTATGTGGATCTTAGAGGCAAAGAGAGGACATGTATTAAAGTAGAAAATAGAGCGTGTAGAACAATGGTGTCCAAAACCGTGGCTCCTGAGCCGCATGCGGCTCTTCCGTGTTCACACTGCGGCACGCGAAAAATTTATGAAATTAACACTTTACGTTTGCTATATATAAATAATAAATAATATCAACACAAAAAAAAAATAATTCAGGTTTTTTTTTCAATATAGACAAACAAAGGGTATAAAATAATTTGAGATGAATTAATGGAAATCAAGCTTGCTGAGAAAAGTCTGGAATCTGTCATCAGCAGACACAACTTTCTGCTTTCAGCAAAGAAGATGTCAATTCAACTGAGGCAAGTTATGAGATCGCTTGGAATATTGTTTGTTCTTAACGACCTGATTCTGACATAACTTCACAACACAACTATTTACACAACGACATGTACTAGTTACCAAACAGATTTAAAGAAACTTCAAGTTCAAAGGCTTCTCCAAGGAATTATTGCAACTACTGTTGACTATAATTATGAATCCATATGCAGTGTGTTTCTATTTATATTTTTACGCATTAAAATTTTTGCTAATCGTGTAACGCACATATTTTTTCAACATGCAAATGCAATTGAAAAGTTTAAATCAATAAATTCGAATTAAAATGTTACTTTAAAAATAAATAACAACAGGAATGTTTCTGTTTGGTCGTAACCTGCAGTCTTCAGTGCTTCAATGCGGCGCTCATGGTTTCTTTTAATGGCTCTCTGTTACTACAGGTCCGGTCAACTCTGGTGAAGGAGATCTAAATGTAAAATAAGAGAGTAGCATATGTGTCATATGCTTTTCAGCCTTTCAGTATCAATGAAATTAATAAGTTTGTCTTTTAATTCATTTTTTAACAAATTCTATTTACCAAAGGTTTAGCTAACTTCATTGTTTGGCGTGAATGAGGCCCAAAAAAAAATAATTTAAATACAACAAATAAAAAATAAAATAAACCCACTAAATCTGTACATTTTGAACTATTTAATTTAAAACGTCATCTAGTTCAGTTTCAACTTAAATATACGAAAAAGGAACAAAGCAATTTTAGCAACTTAATTGAAAATCTTCTAATCCCGCCACATATCGTATCTTATCTATTACAGATATGCAGAAGATTATTGAGTCCTAGGCTTAGCCATGTAAGTTACATTAAACAGCCTGTTTTCAAATGTTCACTAACTGAAATTCTGGTCATATTACTTCAGTTTAAATTATGGCTATAGTACCTAGACAAATATGTTGGCTTTTACACCTCCGTCACAATTGTGACTAGTGTATCTTAATAAAAAGAATGTTTTTTAAACCTCAATCAAAACGTAGTCTATAAATTTGTCAGTCAAATGAAATAATTGCTATTATAACTCACAGTGTTGACTATTAAACCTCGGTCAAAATACTGGCAAATATTAAATCTTGGTCAAAATACTGGCTTTATTTTACTTCGGGTCAAAAGATTGATTATTATGCATCGATCAAAACGTCGTATATTATACCTTGGACAAAATTTTTGCTTCACATCATTATGCGCACTCTTCTCCGTGCACGGTTCAAATCTTAAAAGTATTTTAATTTTAAATAACCGCCATACATCCTCCTAGTCTGGTTTAACACCTGTAATTTTGAAAGACTCGCGTTAGCTCAACTATATTCTCTCCGTCGTATTGGTTATTAACTTAGAAAGAATATTGTTCACTAAGAAATTAAGAAAATTAGAATACCACATAAATGCCATGCGTCTCAAGAAGTAAACCATTGGTGATGTTATGTTCTTCTTAATAAAAACTAACAATGCTCTTTTTGTTATATTTATTCAATACGTTTGTGCTAAATTGTTTCAGCTGTTGTGATCACCTTGACCAGCCATCGATCAATGTCTCGACTTCTGGCGTGTGGAAACAAAGTATTTACAGGTTTGTCAACAGTTAGGGCATTAAGAGAGAGGAAACTTTAATTGATAAGTCGTGTGTTGGTTGAATTTAAGGGCGTTAAAAGTAAAGGTAAGACAGGGTAACGGTGTAAATAAGTAATGATTTGAATCATAAATAGAAAGGAACGGGTAGTGGTTGGAATAAGTAATTAATAATAAAGAAGAAGCTTGGACAATGCAGAGGACATTGCCTTAGTCGCAACTGGGAGGGGGCAGGGAATTGAAAAATAATGCAGACATTAATCCTTTATTTAACTCAAGTTTTAATTCCTCTTATGCACTAATCACATATAAAATCAATCTGAAATAGATCTTTTAACATCATGTAATTTTAAATGGTAAAAATGTTAATTAGCTCCAATGGGAGAAGAAATGGTAAAAATACTCTGCCATGATATGGGGATCACTGGTTATGTGGTAGAAAATTCAAAAGGTTGAATATAGTTGTTAAATATCAACAAAACATTAACTTTGCAGCTCAGTTCATATTTACAACAACAAAAAATGCTTGTTGTATTATTGTGATTGAAATGTATAATATTATTTTTACAGCATAGTGAAATTTATTGCATCTCCAACACTAAATAAATTATTGCATCTTTTTTCAGACCCTAGTGATATAACCATAAATTAGGATAAAATATTAAACTTTTTAAAAATAAAATAAAACAATAACAAATTAAGTACAAATCACTATAGGTCATTATATAAGTTTAACAACTTATTTGAGAACCATGTACATATGTCCATATGTTTCATTCAAGTATATTTTAAATTTTTACCCTTTGAAGATAACAAAGAAATTTAGTAACACACTACTAGGCATAAAGTATCAACAATAATCAACACTGTAAATGGCATTTGATGAAAGATAAATATTCATCAGTTAACACTTAGTTCCACATATTTTTTTTTGCAGCATTTCTTGACACAGGACTGCATGCATTGCAGGTTTTAAGTAGAACAATGATATATTGAGTCTTTCATGTTACTGCCTTTGTTTGAAATTCAAGTGGTACGCTTTATTTCAATAAAAAAATCAACTTGGATAAGAAAAATTCCACTCTTAACTAATTATTCAGAGGAAAAGTATTAATGTGAGGACAAAGAAACATTACAGAAAAATGTAAGACTTTCTTTTATTAAAGATCAGATTTAAATATCAGAGAGTGGTGAGCGTAATGGACTAGCATGAACAACTAGTGATGTAATAGTAAACATTATCATCAACATACGCTGGTGAACAGAAAGATAATTTTCAGTTACAATTATGATACAGTGTAAAAAAAAATTCTACATAAGACATCTTTAAGCTGAAATGTAGATTTTTACAGGCTAAACATACAAATATAATTGTGTTCTTTCTGTCACAATTTTTTCAAAGTCGGACTTAGTGAAATTTAGTGACTATGGGGAGAGAAACTAGAGTTATTGTAAAAGGGAAATAAAAATCATCTTTGATTTTTGACATGAGAATAAGATGATATTATTTACTAGTCAAATAAAGCATATTCCTTAAAATAGCTGCCAGGCACAACTCTGGAATTGATAAAGTCTAGCTTATTGCCTGCTGTATACAATAGAGAAATTATCACAATATCATATTGGTTAATACCCTGACAATAGTACCAGATTCTATTTATTTATACCATGAAAAAAAAAAATTCTTAAAACATAACAATTTATGCAAGCTGTTGTTTCTGTTTACATATATAATATATGTTTTACAAGTAAATTTCACAAAAATTAAATAATGCCATGTACATATAAAAATTACATGAATAAGAAAAGATTTATTTATTTAATTACCCTTAACGTAACAAAAAAAAAGAACCAACCCAACTTTTATATTAATTGAATGCTTTATATCTTTCTATCTCATCCATCTGCAGACAGTTTTAACAGTTGATTACATGATTGTGAGTATGGTGGGTATTAACATGTATAAATTAACTTTACTAAAATAACAATAATTTTGTTTCATTCAAATTATTGGTAATCATAAAAATGAATTTTTCCACACAAAATATTAGATGGATAATGTGGGATTAAATTATTACAACATATGATATAATATTCATTAATAAAAAAATATCAAATCCATTTAACACAAATTGGAAATAATTACTATTTTATAAAACTTCAATCAGAAAATTATAACATATCAGCAGTGACACCACAATTTCATATTCATTATGTTAATTTTACATAAACAGGTAAAAATCATTGAATCGGGTTTTAAAAATTCTTAAAAATAAAAAAATAATATTATGAGTGCTATAGTATATGGCTGCAGTTAGATCAAGTAATTGATCACAGTAGACAAAAGTAAACAGTGATCTCAATATCACAGTGAATTGTATAGAGGGAAATTCAGATTAAAAAATATCTTTCAAATAAAGCAGAAATTTTAAAAAATATAAAACCTGAAGAAAAATATTATTTAAACATATATCAAATTAGATTAGGGTTTGTAATACATATTCTGAAACTAGACAAACTGCTGGGAATTATTTCTTGAGGTCTTTTACAGGGAGTTATCCCAGCTTTGTGTAATTAGCCTCTCTTATTTGGAGTTATTTGGAATTAAAGCAAAAAAGAGTTCCACAGAAAAAAAGACTTACCAATGTAAAGTGGAAATGTATGAGTTCAGTAAGAAGATTAATCTTAGGGGTAAAAAATGAATTGAAAGACTCAGCCCCAGCAGACAGCTGCTAATTCTAAGAGGTATTAAATATCTTAGATCTACTAACAGTATTCAAAATTAATTGGCTTTACTCTCATAACTGTTGAGCACAATATGCCTCAAATTTTGTAACCCAAACACAATACCAAAAAATGTAATTTTTTAAGCTACAGAAAATACTTACACAAAAGTGATTTCCAAGTTCATAAACATTGGATTACAGCATTAAAATTTGAGCAGTACACATCAAATATCAATGGCTTGATTTAGATTTTAAAACTACACATGTATATCCATATACATAAAACAAACTCAGGTCATAAAGAACTTTAGTATTGACAAAGGGGAAAGTAGCATTATAATGTTTTAACTTATCTGTTTCATTAAATTGTCTCCCATTTTACTGATAGACTTGGGTAAATTAATCTCCTAAATCTTAAACTTTTAAAACTTGGAGTCCGGAAAAGCACATTATCCAATCCTATATTTTTATTATTTGCAATGAAACTTTAGTTTTTTTAAAGCAGATTTAGTCACTCTTTAAATTTTACAGTGAAGTGCTCAATATCAAAGTTTTCATATTGTAGGATTTTCCAAAATGATAATGACATGAAGCAATGAACCTTTAAGCATCAACAGTTTAATATTTCTACATTTTAGAGAACACATTGTGCCTCTGGGCATCTTCTGTTCTGTGTCGTGTTAGGTGCAGTCTGGCTTTTCGGCGTCGCCTCTTATGACGTGAAACTTTCTCGTTGTCTGATTGGCTGTCAGAGCCAGTGCCGTGGGTTGGTCTCATTTTCACATTGAAAGTTGAGGTGGACCTGGGTGAGTAAATAGTAGTAGGAATTTCTTCCTCATCAGAATCCATGTCCATGGGAAAGTAATTTAACCTCTGAGAAAAACTTGGGCTTTTTGGCTCGCTGGGCCCACTCCAGGCGCCACCTCTGGGAGTGGTGGCCACGTCACGTACGGTGGTGTTAACAGACAAACTCAAGTGTCTCTGAGAAGGTGACTGGTTCTCTTCATCAGAAACAAGATTTTCTTTAGCCTGGTAACCTTTTTTGACCTCATCCGTAACATCAATGTTAAGTTTTTTCTCTTCAGTTATGACCGGCATGCTCTCATTTTTCTTCTTCTTCTTGTGCTTGTGTTTGTGTTTCTTTTTCAGCTCTGTGGAGTCCTAGTAGAGAGATGGCAGTCATTCACATGGTGGAATCATTTAATGTGCTCATTCAATATGTTAATGTTAATTACAGTAACTTGGTGCAAACATGTTTAAAACACCACCAAATTACTTCATTTAATTTTTTTTAAATTTGGGCTGCGGAAATTAACAATTAATTTATCAATTAATCATTAAAAAGTTTTATGATTTACTTATTTTTTTACGATTAATCAACCCATCACTTATAAATTATTGGAAGTGAAATAGTAAAAAGAAAAAAAAAAGTGACCATTAATAATAATAAATTTCGTGATAACTATTGACTGACAGGAATGTTCAAAATGTTGATAAAGTCTGCCTACCCTGGCTCTAACACTTCGTCTACTTATCAAACCAAATGAAAAGCGTATTAAGCTAATGGCAGTAATGGAGTCTGACTCAGAGACAGAAAATAACAACAGCTCTTCTGATGAATTACTGCGTTACAAAATGGAGATGAAAGTTCCTGAATCCATTAACCCTCTATAAATGTGGAAACTAATGAACACCGATTTCCCATAAACCCATTCCTTATCAAGACTGTTTGGTGCATACCAGTTACATCAGTTCCATGTGAATGGTTGCTCAGCTTTTCTGGTTATACTGTCAGTTATACCTGATCATAACTTGAACCAAATAATGTCAAATAACTTGTCTTTTTGCGTAGTTGGTTAAAAGATGACATATAAAGGAGACATTCCAGTGTTATTTAAATTTTTATCAGTAACATTTAATAAGTGTTACTTATTTCATAACAAATTTTAATTTTTGGCTATAATCAAAATTAACTATTAATTAATCATTAATTTTTCAACATTTAAATATTAAATTTAAATAAATCGTTAACATCCCTAGTGAAAATGTGTTATTTTAAAATTACGTATCACAAGGTAAATACTTACACTTACAGTTGGGACTTCTTTGATTATATTGTTCTCCTCTGCAGCATTGCTAATCTCCTCGACCATAGTTGGAGCTTTGTTGAGTTCCATGCCAGGCATGATGTTGTGTTGGTCAGACATCAACTCATCTTCTATAACCCTTGTCAGTTCATCCATCCTATAGGAAAAAGATAAATTTAGTCATCCTGATAAAAATTTTAAAGTAACATTATGATATAATGAAAATAATTCAAAGGGATTTTGTAGATTAAATTCCATTTACTCTGGTATGGCCAAATTTTTTTTAAAATTATCAAACAATTGAATCCACTAGTTAATAACTCTAATTTTTTGTAAATCTGAAACTTAAAATTTTTAAAGTTCTTAAATTAAAATAGAGTAGCTCTTGATTATAATCTTGACATGTTTAATTTAACTTAATTTAACAAGTAATAGAATTTTATACACATTATAGGTAAAACCAGACACAGTCCCAGAAACATTACTGAGTTACTTACCTTGTTTGTAGAATGTGAAACTTCATATCAACTGATTGTAAGATATTTGCCTTGACAGCTCTCAATTTATTGGCCATCATCTCCTTTTCAAACACTGACAAAAACTCCAAGTGATGTTTTAAAAACTGCTCAGCTGTAATATGAAAAACGTATAAATCAATGTCACATTTCTTGTTTGTTTCAAAGGGAATTATCCGACATTTTCACTGCATAAAATAGAAGCAATTAATACTTAATCAGTAATTTGGAGATAAATTGTGGATGAAATTAATTATCTTTGTATTAAATTAATTTTTTCATTACAACTTTACAGTAACACTTGCATTATAATTTTTTTTTTGTTGCTATATTTTGTGTGCTAAAGATAAAGACATAAATTCTTTCCACTCACACATGGAAATCTACAACTAATATCAAACTAAGCCCACTTAAAATAAAATTAACATATAAAAAGTTACTAATTCATCCCCCTATTTCACTTATATTTGTTGCTTATTTGATTTTCATACCAAAAATGATATTTTAAAAATTACACTGTGACAGGAAACAGAGAAAAAAATTGTGGGTTTTATGCTGAAAAAAATTAATAAAACAAAGCTTGTCAATACCTACATTTCACTTTTTTTTTATGAGACACTTTCCTCCAAATGTATCTGACAGCATAGAAAAAGTGAGAGAAAATACTGAAAGGAGGGAATAGCAAAGGTCTGTTTTGGAACTCCATCACAAGAAAGTACATTTGAAACTTCCAAATTTCAATGGCATTATTCTCCACTGTGTCAAAAACATGGCTGAAAGAAAGAAAGAAAATAACTCATAGAATGCTCCTTAAAAATTAAAAATGCATTTATTATTAAATTAAAATCTAACAAGTATTAAGTTACAACTTCTTTTTTAAAAAATAATTATTATTCAATAAGCTTTAAAAAATGTGTATTTCAAGCCTGAAATAAAATGTTAAAAGTTATCAAAAATTTTCAACTTATAGCTATTTAATATCTAAAACAATGCCATTTTATTTTTAGAGCACAGAACAGTTTTAAAAGTTTTTACCTGAAAATAGCTATGAGCAAATTCAATAACAAGACATTGCCAACCAACAGATACATGGCTAGTAACAATGGGACAAGCCAGTGAGAAGTCCGACATGTGTTGATTTCATCAGGCAAACCATTTGAACTGGTTATATTTAATGTGGCTGTTAAAGACGCTTGACAAACGCTGTCAGCTAAAATAGGTTAAAACAATTTCAAATGAAAAAGCTAGGAAATAATATGTTTTAATTTGAATACAGGAATGAAAACTGAAAAGATTAGATAAGATTTAAAGAGTTTCATAGAACTTAGTATTTAATTTAACTTTTCTTCAACAGTATGGGAAAATAACTTTTTAAAAATGACAATAAGGCTAACATCTTGTGATAAAAAGATTTTAAAAAGTGCTAAGTATATTTTATAGTTTTTTGTCCTTCGTTATTGAAAAATGCAGTATAACATTAGTACATGTAAATGTGATTAATTATTTTATTCTAAATTTAAATATTTTTAAATTTTTATTTACACAAAGAGTTCATAGCTTTTCATAGATTCTAAAACTGTTTTCTAATCATGAGAAAAAGAAAGTGGAAGGTTATTCTATAATTATTTTTTTTTCAAACTTACTTTCCAATTCATCGAAAAAAATCTCCCCAAACAACTGCCAGTAAGGGAAGTACAATATGTCTTTCAGAATGATCCAGTCTTTGTTCCTGTTTTTATACAGTAACCCTTGACTTGCAACACCGTAAGCCAGCAGGAACACCATCAACACCATGACAAACAGGGCCAGCTCTACGAGCTGCCAATTAGAAGCACATATTTAAAGCTGGATACTGGAGCTGAACTAGTTTTAAGTATTTGTTTCTACATTACACAAAACTGTTAAAGATTTATGCATCTAAGGAGTGAGAAGCACTGCTGTATGTCGGAGTGCAGTACTTAAGTTTTAAAACTGCATCATTTTCAGGAAAAAAAAATTTAATGCTAATTTATCAAGTGATTAGACAACTCTCAACAAATAAAGAGAAGATTGATCATAAATTCACATTTATCAATGAATTCCATGTTCCTATGATGTCATTAAAATATTTAAGACTGCCATTAGCTATTACATTTAATATAAATTAAAATTCCTTTTGAAATAAATTTGATGGTCACATAAAAAAAAGTGGAAGCTACATTAAAAATCAAACAGAATATCTATCCCTTAAAAACTAACCATTCGATTTATCATGTAAATTTTGGGTCCCAATCGTCTGTTTGCTGTGTAGAGTTTCATCACACGGATATAGAATATAACAGCGTTTACACAATATATCACTTTGGCATCATACATTTGGAACCAGCGTAAGATGAAAGCAATGATTGCAAGGAGGAGGTTTAGGAAATCCAGTCTGTCCATTACACCAAAGAAGTCTCTCCATTTTCCAGAGATTGTTGGTGAGGGAAACACAATAAACTGCAGAAATTTTGTTTAAATTTTTAATTAAACTTGTGCTAGTTTCATCTTTAATGTAAGTTCTTTATATTTGCTGAAATATTGTCAGGTTGTTTAGTAATTTCTTTTAAATAGTAACTCATAGCAGATCATACAATAAAAAGTGAAAAATAAATACAAAACCAACATCACTTCTTCTATTTCTACAACTAAACTAAACACATATTCTTGAGGCCTGAGTTTAATCTCTTAAGGCCTTTGCTAATACTTTGGCAACCTGCTCAATCTGCTGAGCAGTGCCATACAACATCGTCTTTTGCCTCCCGTACCTCCCCGGCTATGTCTAGCGTGGGACATGACGTCAGCAGGTTGTGACCGTCTCAGAGGCTTGGCTGCAATGACGGCAGTTCGAGTCTCTGTTGTGGTCTAGCCAATTTAAGTAAGAGTTGGTTGGGCAATGCTCGGTGCGCATTTGGGTCACTAAACTCTGATTCTTACAATTTAGACCCCACCATTGGTCTGATCGGTTTGTCCTGGGCATGTCAGGGAATACCCCTTCTACAACTAAAAATAATAATTTATATATAAAGTTTATTATTGATTTTAATTTTTAAAATTTGCATTACCTTTCAATATAAATAATATTTTACAACAAAAGGTGTTTTTTTACAGATGAGAGAAACCTTAGATTCGGTTATGACAGAATGTCACCATTATTTTTATTAAATTAATAATATTCATGTATTTATAATTTGTATATTAATTTAAATTATTTAAATTTTCATGTATTTATGTTGTATATATTAAATTAACTAGCTCAAACATACCGAATGGATGCCTCCAATAATAAAGCTGATTATCCACACCAAAATGATCCATTCAGCTATTGTTGGATTCTCTTTGAAATCAACAAGAATCATGTAGGTAAACAAACCAAGGAATGCCAAGTAAGCCGCCTAAAATTGTATTTAAAAAATGTAAGTTGAGTTAATTTTGAAACACATTTAAAATATAATTATATTTCTAGGACTTTGTAATATAACAGAGTGTAAAAAAATGTAATCCTTTTAATGACCAGCTTTATTTATTTATTAGCAAGATAAGATAATTCTGAACATTATTAAAATGTACCAATTTTTTAAAATAAAAAAGGAATGTCAAAAGAAGGATGGTAAACTTACAGAATACATAGAGAATTTGGTCAAAGGTGCAGAGTAGAATGTAAATATTTTCTGAAGTTTTGACTTAATTTCCTGTCCAAACAAGCTAATGTCTACGGCAAAGATTAAAGGAGGTAGGATTGCCCCTATAAATACCTGTAGAGCAAAAATAGTCAAATTTACATTTTTAAATATATGTGGCTATTTTAGTATACAATATTATAAAATTTGCACAAAAATATTATGACAATGGTTATGTACCGTATATACTCATTCTATAGCCCATTCGATCATAAGCCGACCCCCCTTCCCCTTTGGAAGAGAATAGTATTAAAAGTGTGCAACCCAATAGTGAGCTGACCGGAAAAAGTAATAGGACAGCGTAAACAAAGTGGTACACATCATATTTAAACTACAAGCTAAATCCGTCATTATGAAAACATTCACAAAAATAAATACAATGAATAAATAGGGTAAGTGAAGATGTTTAATATTTTATAGCTTCTGGTAGAGCAGTCAAATCTTGTAGAATGTAAGACAAGAACCTTGATGATCTACAATGACAACACCGATATTCAATGCACATGCAGAAATCACCTAAGACCCACTCGTTAGCCGACCCCCCCCCCTTCACCTTTTACCCTAGATTTTGTCAAAGAAAAGTCGGCTTTAGAACAAGTATATGCAGTAGTTAAAACTAAGATATGGATTAGTGGGCTTAGCTCAAAAAGACAGAGAAAAGTTCAAATATATATATAATTTTATTTTTTTAAAAACTCAATAATAAAACTGATGGTTTTTATTAACATGAAATCAATTTGTTGTATATTACACCTAAAAATATCATTTAACTTTAATTTAAAAAGATGTACCTTTGGCCAGCTGGCTTCTATACCATTTTTCCAGACATTGTTGATGGAATTTTGACATGCTACTGATGAGACAAAAGCCTAAAAAAATATTGTTTAAAATATAAAAATGTATGAACCTGTAAAACATAAAAATATATGATCATGTTATCTTAGTCAAGGCAAGCATTTTGGTAAGATGGATGATATGTATGATGTGTTTGGAGCTGTTAAAAAAACTGTCAACACACATTTTAACTCTTAATGTGTCAAAGCGCGATAATGTGTGATTTACCGCTTTTTACCAAAGCGCAATAATCCATGACTCGATAGAACTCTCTTTAGAAACAAAATTACAGAAAATAAAAACTCTTCAGTGCGTGAAAAACGATGTTTTCGACTTTCGGCAATCGCAGCTGTTTCCCTCGCTAGTGTTATCGCTCGATTTGCGAAGTTTTTTGGTCGTTTTTACTGAGTTTTTTCTAAGATACGATTTTGCTATACTTTATTACTAAAATAATAGCACTAAACTACAGGTAAATATTGTTTTAAACTCAAAACAGTCTTCCGAATACTTAAATAACTATTGTTATCCTAAAAGATGAAGTCAGTATGACAATAATAATATAAATGGATTTTACTCAATTTTTTAAAATTTCATAACCGGTTGATCGCAATTCTGGAAATCCTTACAGCACTGAGGCGGAAATTTTCCAAAAACCTTATGGCACATTAAGAGTTAATGTGCTTTAAATTTAAATTTGTAACAGTTATTAATTGGCCAATTATTTTCTTGAAAGATCATGAGTTTCATTACCAACATTTACCAACCTGATCTGATGCTGATGCAGCTATTTGCAAGCAAGTCATACCTCCCCACGTGGGTGACTTTCGTTGTATCAACATTATTGATTTGTCTGGATCAACATTGTGACACTCATTTAGCACACTAATAGCCAGCTGCTCAAACTCACTGAAAACAAAGAAAATGGCAGCACATTTTTATTAAACCAAAATCTTCAAATGCCAAAAATCTCAACAAGTAATAATTCAATTTTAACATTTTTAAGATAGAAGATTGACATTTAGAAGCTGGGTTAATTCCAGAACACTTTTAACATCAAGTATTCCAACTATTAAGACTACACTAAAGACACTTTTCTTCAAACTTAACTTTCAAAATTAATGAAACAACATTAAAAACGAGATTTCTTCTGAGGATATGTGTAGCGTACTGTCATTTTTGTGACTACTTAAATTTATGTTATTATTTTTATGTAAAGCGCTGTTAGCCGAGTTTCTAACTGGGGGTACTGTACTATATTATCAATTTATTATTTGTATAAGCCCTAAGTGAGATACCTACTCTTTCATAGCATGGAAACTGTTTCTGACTATAGTCAAATACTTTGGTACTTTGATTTCCATTCTGTGACACAGTACAGTACAGATAAGAGCACTTGTGATGGGTTCTGAGCCAAGTTCCCAGAAAAGCTGAGCTAAATTAAATCTGCATTTTGATACATCAAAAAAATTAAAAGGAAATTTTCATAAGTATAAAAAATAACCAAAATTGACCATTATCATGGTGTGATGATAGGTTTTTACAAAATTTAGAAAAAAAATATTTCTTAAATTTAATGGTAGACTATAATTTGTGTCACATTACTTAACTCCTACCACTTCATAACAGTGTCAACTCTTGAAGCAGCTCTATAATCCATATTACATAGTAACAGGCACCAAACAAGCTGAAATATTACCAGACCAACCTGTCCATAAGTATTGCCCAAACCAAAAGCTGCTTGTATGGGCGTTTGAATCTATTAGGTTCTTGTCTGTTCTCTGAATCAGATTCAATGGGTGGAGAAATCAAATTGGATGCAATTTTACGCACTCCTTTTGGTTCTTGATCTTCAGGTTTTGAAAATGTGTCATTATCAAAACGGTCCAAGAGTGATCTTGTGAATTTTTCTATAATATCAACAGTGAACTTGTCTTCTTTGGCAAAGTTCTTCAAAATAGGGTATAAATAGGAATGTTTGGGCATCTGGAATTCAGAAAATATTATTTTTTAAATCTTAACTTAATTTTAGTTGAAAAAAAGAATTTATGTTGGATTAGACAGGGGTCTCTAAACTGTTCTGCCAAAGGGCCACATCAACTGTCTAACAGAAGTTTGGGGGCCAACTACTAAGTTTTTATAATTAACTACAGGTAAAAATAGTATCTTTCTTTAAAGATTAAAATGTCTCCAAGGGCAGGATGAGAGGGCCTCAGGGGCCATAGTTTGGAGACCACTGATTTAGAGTGATATGTAAAATGATGTCATGTCATTCTTTATTGATTGGGTATTTTTTAATTTCATTAAATTTAGCCTTCTTCTTGTTAAAGTTGTTTTAACTGCTTATAAAAAGGAGCATCTAAATTACTTATAGCATTGATTCAGGGTAAGATTTAAAGAGAACTTAATTTGTTATTGTGGTTGTGTTTTATAAATATGTTTCAAAAATGTATTTCATGTTCAATTATTTGTTAATCATTTTAAAATAAGCCTTGAAAGCAACATATAATGTTTGTATTATGACATTACTGAATTATAGAGATGCTCAAGACGTTCTTTTGTCAAGTATTCTTGCATGATAATGCCATTGTTCAGCATCAGTTTGACGAAATCCACTTTGTTCTCAACAAGGGCTTGGGTTAAAAATTCTTCCAGGCTTCCTGGGCAAATAATGTTTTAAAAATTACATCTTGAGGACTTTTAAAATTTTTGTGGCAAGGGTGAAGATATTTGAATCATTTTTAGTTTGTAATAATTTAGTTTGCAATTATGGACACATATTTTAATAATATTATTAAGACTTTAAAGACCTTCTTTCCAAATGACATCCTCTCTGAAAATTTCCTCTTGTGCAATATCAGCACGGTTCCAAGTTAATGCAAGTTTCAGCTGGTTCTCAAGTGAAGAATTGGTTTTAACTAAAGAATTTGTAAATAAAAACATGAATGCCGAATGAAAATGTGCAAAGTGATTTTTATAGAAATTTGTAAATGGAATATTATTTATCTGAAGTATATTGCATAATGATATTTTAAGCACTAATGAGATGATTAATGATTTTAATGATTCAATTTCAAATGTTGAAATATGTTGTGTTTTTTAAAAAGGGGAAATGCCTAGAATCTTGAGTAAAATGTACCAAAATTTATGGTATTGTAACAAATCTTAATTTTTTACAGCTCACTTACCTTTAAGCAAAACTTTCAAGATTGCTAAGTCAAGATCTTCGTGCTTGTTCATGTTAAAAACAATAACCTAAAAAAATGTATGGTATTGTACAAACAGTCTAGAAGGTTTAACAATGAAAATTCAAATTAAGCCCTAATTAACTAGTTTAATTAAATAGAATAATTTTTATACATTATTCTTTTTACATTTTAAGGAGAGTTGTTTTTATTCGCTGAAGTTTTCATTTTTTTTTATATGAATCTTTCTTTTAATGCTGTTTTTATGTATAACCAGCAACCATTTACCAGAAGTTATGGTTTTAAAATTTGAATATAAATGTGACTTATATTAACATCATCAAGTAAAATATGGGGAGGACTGCATCCAGGCTCAAAGATTCACTATTTTTGTGTTGCCCATTTCCATATTTTCTTAATACTGTTTGTATATTTAACATTATCTCTTGTAACATACCAGATCTTCTCTCTTGCAACAGCCCATAACTTTTTCCTTAAGACTTTCAAGCTCTTCTTTTTCTTTTCCAGCTTTAAAATTTGCCTTGTATGCTGCATAAATTTTACGTGCCAGTTTATCTTGATGGAAGTCTGACATAATTCTTGTAGTACTTTATGGTAAAAAAAAAGAAAAAGAAAAACAATTTGACTTTATCTTCATTATCCATGTGCGTGTCTCTACTAACTAAACATTTAAGAATTTAAAATGAAAAAGACATACTCCAGGACACTGCATTTACACTGAGATATTACCGTTAATATTATAACTAGGGCTGTTATCGATTAATTTAAATTTAATCGTTAACTTTTGAAAAATTACTGAATAATTAACTGATAATTTTGATTAAAAATAAGATGCATGACATCATTGAACTGAAAATTTTAAGGGAAATAACAAAAACAGGCAATTGACGTTTTTTAATATATATAAGTAGTTCAATATGATTTCAATGAATTTAAATTTTGTTATTGTTAATTAAGTAAAAACAAGGTTTAATTTTGTATATCATTTTCTTATGAAAACAGCTTATTTTAAAATTTACACTTTAAAATTCTTTTTTATTTTAAATGGAAAAGTTTTTACGATAAAAAAGCAAACTGTTATTAATAATAAATTAATTTTAATCGCTATTTTATCTATTACAATAATTTTAATTGATAAAAACTTTTACCAATTAATCGAGAAATTAATCGTTAATTTTCACAGCCCTAATTATAACATAAATTGAATAACATTAAAGTCAAGGATAAAACTTACTTTTGAGTTATGGTGTTTTTGAAAGCGTATGCAAGAATATCAGCAGCGCGACCTGTTCCAGCACACACTACAACAGGGATACCCTCAGCAAGTGACACACTGACATCTTGAATGGCATCAGTACCACCTTCCACTAGCAGCAGAACTAATGGTATACCAAGTCCTCCATCTGTAAAGGTAATCCAGGCCCCACAAATATGTTAAAAGTTTTCTTTGGAGAAATGTATTTGTTAAAATCATAAAATGTATCTCATAATGTCAATTTTAACTAATTAAGAAACATACCAATTTTTTCAGTTGCAATTTTTCTTTCAAATTTAGAACGAAAGTCAGCCACTCCTCCGTAGCGATATCTAAAACCATCATCCACAAATATAAAGTGAGTGTGATCAGGGTTCAGCGGCACAGGCTGTTTGTGAAGAATTTGATTGCTTGTCCGATAATAGGCATTGAATTTACCCTGTAAACATCCAAACATCAAGTCTTTATGAATAAAACACCAAAAAACATAACTGCCAGTAAATCTATTCTGGACAGGAAATAATCCAAGCAGCCAATTAAAATTAATTCACCATCTTAGCAGTTCATTTCATGTTCTCATGTTGCTCAATGAATTTTCTAAACTTACTTGTCCATTATAGCTCTCCAAAACATGTCTCCCTTTAACATAGCCCCAAGGTGCAATACCAATGCACCTCAGTACATGGTTCATTCTGTCATTGTCCCACTGGAAAGTCTGGCCTTCATGCACAGCCTGTCCAACAGCTTTCATCACGCCCATGTTAAACCCTGATGTAATCAGCCAAGCATTTGTTGTTTTTGCAGCCTGGAAATTGTGTATACAATATATAAAAAACAGCGCAACAAATATATTATTCACATATAATGAAGGATGGAATTATGAATTTTAAAAGCAAAAATTGGAAGAAAATGTTATTCATGATGAATCATTTTAAACAATTTAAACTTTATAAATCTATATTAAGTAATGGTCATTTACTTTATTATCACTTTAATTTTAAGAACAAGAATATCATGTTATAAAATTATTGACAGAAAAATTGTAAGCCAACAAACAAATTTTTTTTTATTATATAGAACTTTTCTTTTAAAATAAAAAAAACCACAAGATTTCAAAAGTGACGTACTTTTATTAAACCTATTGTAAATGTGTCCCTCATCCTTCCATCTAATTTAAAATTTTTGGCTCCTCCAACAACAGAGATAACAAGATTAGGTGGTTCAGGATTCATCATATTCCAAAAATTTTTCATCAAATCCAAGCAGTTGTCAACATTATTACTATCATCTGCACAGATTCTAATATACTAAAAAAAAATTTATTTAAATATAAAATATTTTGTTCATGTGTTTAAAAAAAAAGATAAATATTGATTATATTAATTCCAAAATTCACATTGCTATTTAAGCCAAATTTCAAACTCTAATAACTATATGTAATTCAGTGGCGTAGCTAGAGCTAGTGCCGCCCGGGGCGGTCTCCATTTTGCCGCCCTTTTAGGGGAGTCCATAAATGACGTCACACATGGGGGGAGAGGAGTGTCACATCAAAACGCCCAACTTTAAATACATAGTTTCACGCGTGTTACGATTTTAGAGTGCAGCTTTACACTAAAAAATATTTAAATGACAAAATATTTATTGGAAGCATGCTCACTATCAAATAGAAAATACGGCTTTTATGGGGGGGGGGGGGGGGGGGGGCGT
>MUZC01000031.1:143155-158265 GCA_002072015.1 Radix auricularia | reverse complement strand
GACAAAATACATTCCAAATTTACACTCAAAATCATTTTCAATTAATATGCTTTTATTTTTTTATTTATAAATATATGATTTCTTTTATAAACACAGAAATTGTATACATTAGTATTATAATAGTAATAATAATAATAGGATTTTTTATACAGCGCTGTATCCCTGTAATGAACTGGGCTCACGGCGCTTTACATGAAGATAACATCGTATTAAATATAAACATTTATATCATAACAACGGCATACTTGACAATACTTAACACATAGGCTACGTTAATCATTAAAAAGATATGTTGTTTTATTAACGTTGAAAATAAATTTTGAAGAGATGTGTTTAAAGTGCAGCCTTGAAGGACTTGATTAAACATTTTTATACATTTACTTACCTAACTTTCATAATAGAGAAATCGTGTATTATGTTATGAAAATTTAAATTATTTGTAATATCTTGTTCTATATTCTTTAGACAATATTGCAAGATTTTGTAGTCTTAAATCACTCATTGTGGAACGAATTTTTTTTTTTATCAACTGCAGTTTGGAAAAGCTCCTCTCACAACTAGAAACACTGATAGCAAGTGTTGAAAACATTCTTAGCAAAATTATAAAGTTAGGTAAAGAATTTTCGAATCTATACAATTGCATATATTTTAATAGATCAAGGTGGCCTTCCCCCCCCCCCCTGTTTTTCTAACATAATGCCTCTTCTTGTAGTGTAGGTACAGCCAGGGCTGGTCTTAAGCCACTGCCACCTATGAGGCCGCAGTGGGTTCACGATTTCTTAGGCCCCACCTATCTTAATTTTCACTTATTATCCTTATTAATACTTTATCCCTACCCAAACTGGGGCCCGTGCATCCATTTTTGCATACTAAGCTGCATAAGACCACACAATTGCAAAGATTTGCTCTGTGTACAGCCTGTGAACAGACGTGGAACCTTTTTCGTTCAATATTGAACTGTTCTTTATCAATGGTAATAAAGAAATTTATATGATGGTACAATTTTTAAATTAGTAGGTTACGTGGTATTATGCATGAATATTTTTTGCAAGGACGTGCAACTCATCAGCGGGTTCTATCATTTTCTTTTATAATTACATCTATGGATAATAACATTTCTTGTTGTACGACTTGCTCTAAAGATAGAACCCCGTCTACTGAATTTTGTCCACTCATACTTATTCTCCTTCAAACACGGTGTTCTGTTGTCATCTCCCACTTTGTATAATCTATAAGAGCGCTCTGTATTAGCGAATAACTTTGTTCCATGAAATGGGTTTGCATTAGATCTATTTATTTTAAAGAAAACGTGTTCCCATAAATTGAGATAATAAAGACAAGAAAAACATTGCATTGAACTGAGTAAAGTTCCAGCATCTGATCTCGTTTTACTATTTATTTCTTGAGATGTCAATTTTTTCCAAGACGTTTGAAATTTTTAAGTATGTCTTTTTCAAAATTATTTATGTTATAGCGATGTTTATTAACAGATAAATTTGAATATTTTCATGTTCTTTATAATTTTCCATAAAATAAAAAAATTCAAATTATTCACTCATTACTTTAATTGTATAGGCGTAGCATTTTTAATGAATAACAATATTTTAATGAAAAACATAAATTATGTGTGCTACTTTAAATCAATAAAAACAAAATATATTTAGTCTTTAGTAAGTTACCTTAAAATATTTTCTAAAACTGAAACAGTAAAATAAATTACTACTTGCAAGTTAAAAACAATATTTGAAGCACCATGTCATGTAGATCTAGGTATTGTTAGCGCATCATTCTACGCATGTCGAAATTCCCGGCAAAAACTGTTGTGGCGATAGTAATAGTGCATATTATTCGGCCCAGTGGTGATTAGGGCTGTCAATATTGTTGAAAAATGCTGCCCGGGTACCCGTCCAAAATTTGAACGGGTACCCGGGTTACCCGTTCGAAAGGCCTCAAAATTTTCGTCATTATGCCCGCTATTACTACTATTAGCCTTTTACTGCTTTATTTATTGTTGAAATGCAAATTTTGATGTAATGAGTGAACAATTTTAAAATGATGACATTGAAATACTACTGTAGTACAGTGGTGTAAAAACAGTGAGCAAAGGGGTGCTAAGGTTTTTTTGAGCGGGGGGGTGGGTATGCTAATCGTATGATGACATGGCGGGTTATTTCTAGTTCATAGCTGTAGCTGACAACTGTTTTAATTAACTAAAATTTTCAGGAATTGCCCCTACTAAGTGGACCCATCCCCAAGTATTTATTTTTGTAATACAGTAAAGTTATTCAATGATTGAAATATGTTTTAATAAATAAAAAATAAAATAATAAAATTTAACCCCCCCCCCCCAAAAAAAAATATAGCGTTTGTTTATTTCTTTTAAAGTATGGTGGGGATAGGATTGGAGACATATGTTAGTGGGGGGGGGGGTAGATAAAATAAATTGGGCGTCTCAATCAGTAACAAAGTAGAGCGGCGTATTTCAAAGCCAAGGTCATTTCTAGCCATTCCTAGTTAACGCTCTTGTGGCCTATTTTGTGTCATACTGAAAGAACAGACCCACACCCAACATGCATTTTTGTTATTATAGTGAAAATCATTCCATGATTGAAATATTTTTTTAAAAGTATTTGGTGGAGATATGAGTGGAGACACATGTGCGTCGGTGGGGGGGGGGGGGATGAACAACATTGGCTTGCTCAATCGGTATCAACGATGAGCGGTGTATTTCAAAGCCAAGGTCATTCCCAGCCCTTCCTAATTAATAGTAGTTGTGGGCGTTGTGTTCTATATTCCTTACTTAACCAAATTCAAAGAACTAGAACCTTTTTTTTGTTTTAAATGATTTTTGTTTCATGTTCCTGGTAAAAAAAAAAGTATGTCATAATACTTTGTAGTTTGTCGGGACAGTGTTTTATTTCCCTTTAACACGTATTTCTCTTTAAGCATTTTCATCTTAATACGCATTTCACCGTAATTATTTCAAACGAAAAGTTTTAATTTGATAAATTATTCGCGAGCCGAAATTTGAACGCAGAAGAGCCACAGTTTAAATACTGGTGATAAAGATATTGCCGTAACATTTTCACGGGTACCCGGGCGCCATTTTAGTACCCGGGTAATTGCTCGGCAACGGGTACCCAGGTCCCGGGTACCCGTTGACAGGCCTAGTGGTGATGTGTTGTTTTTGTGCAGTTTTCTTATAAAAGCACAATTTGTGACATATACCACTTAATTTTCCAAACAAGTCGATTTCTTTTTGAGCGATTTTTAATTTTTGAATGGGTTTGCTTAAGTTATAACAACGACTATGTAATCAAACAGATTTGGCGTGAATCAGATAATTTAGATTCGAAATTAAGAATGTCGGAAATGGCTTTATTTTTCAAATAAATGCCCACTAATGCCGCCCTCTAGATGACTGCCGCCCGGGGCGGACCGCCCCCCCCCACTAGCTACGCCACTGATGTAATTTTTATAATATCAATCTTGTCTTTTCTTTTTGTTATCTCAAAATTCTTTACTGACATGATAAGTTTTTGAAAACCTTATACAGTATACACTGACCTATATGCGGCCCCCCATTTGCAGTCCTGCATATTTTTGGGTTATGCTCTTAACCCTTTCGCACTGTACTGTACTGTATTATTATTAACTGAACTGTGTGTACTGTATTATCTGTCTAAATACGCCTTTACATTTGTTCCATTTTCTGTCAATTTTCTGTACAACATGTGTTGTACACATAGAAAATGACTTTATGGCACAGAAATACAGTATGGGTAACTTTGTATTTCTTTTTAATTTAAATATTTTAGCCGTGAAACATTAAAATGTGTTTACATTATCATTGCTACATTAGTGAAATACTTAACTTCATGCAGCATTATTACTGTATTACAGTAATAAGTATTAATGTCTTTTGAAAGTGTTTGGGAAGCATTTAGTACCGTATATAATCTCACACATAGGTATTTCAAAACTGCATCCAATATTTGCCTTTTTTTACAATTTGCTGGGGAGGAGGGGTAAAGAACATAATACCCCTCCCCCTCTTTTATTACTGTAATAGAATTCATAATATGTTAATTTACTTTTAATTTAAATTAGATCTTGAAGGTGGACTTCGGAATAGAGTTTTTATTTTTTTAATTATTCTTGTTAATTATTTTTAAACATTAAATTCTAAATAGTTATAATTTAATTTTCTCATAAAAGCATAATTTTTTACCAAAAGAATTCTTTACCTTTGCAGGTTTTTTGCCTCCCACTTGCTCCACGTTAAATTCAATTTTCCCAAATGCATTAGTTGGACTGATATAAAAGCATTCATCATCCTTCCATTTTGTTGATGAAGTTGGCAGGGGATCAGTCAGGATTTTCTCAGGATTTCTAAGCACTGCATCATACTCTAAATGCATATTATATGAAAGAAACTACTGAGTATAAACCGTGGTTTAATGTAAAGCAGTTCTAGCAAAGGTAAGTTTTTAATCATATCAATTTCAAATGAATTTTATCAGTGTAAAATAAAGATAAATACTTGATACTAATCAGTATTTAAAAAAAAATTAGGCCCAATTCTTTCTATTATTTGTTGGCTATGATTTTGAATGTTTTTTTCTTATTTTCCTCAAAGAATTATATTATATTTTTCTCATTTCCTACAACTTCTTTTTTCTGTTCAACTACAACTCTGTAAATCTCTTTCATTATTATTTTTGCAATATATCCAGTCATTTTGAGAACTTGGATTTTACCTTAAAATAGATAGTTTATTTAACAGACAGTGTTCGAATTACTCTAGTTAATGTAGATTATAGATAATAATGTCCTGGGGAGGCCAATCTTTTGTCTCCCTTACCAAGTTACCCAATGATGACTGAATCTGAATTCAGTTGGGTTTTTTTCTTACCCCTCCATCTTGTGTCTTATAGCTCTGTGAAGGTTTTTATCCTAGTTTAATACAAATTTTCAGCATCTTCATAAAATCATAATCAATAGATATGTTACATTAAAACGTCCCCTATTTTCCCAGATTGCAATAATTTGCTTTCATCTTTTACCTGGGGGAACAAGAAACCGATTTTCATACTGATGAATGGGTGACTTTAACCTCATGCCTGCATGCAACATTAAGACTTCTCCACAGTGACATCTAAGAAAGCAAATAGTTCAAAATTTTACAATAACAGCGGATACTTAGCATTTCAATGGTATTTGTATTTATCTTATATGTTACAGACGCTCCTTCTGTACAGAAGATTATGATTTAACAACTTATGAAGCATGGGAGAATAGACTAATGAGTTTTAATGACTAATTTATCAGTCAGTTGGAGGAGGACTCATTTTATTTTTATTTCAAATTTACTTTGTGTAACTCTACATAACAAATTAAACTACTTAGCCCAATATTAGGTTCCACTCTAGACTAATTTGATCCTCCTATTTAAATAATGAAACAAAGGTACAAAGATGTCCTCACAAGGCCAGCATAAGTAGATACTTAATTTATCTTTAAAAAGAGTGACAAAAATCATTGATCTTGAATAAAGAAGACTGAATCATTAAATCAAGGTTCAAGACAGGTGCAGTCATATTATTTTCATAAATACTTACTTTAAATGTTTTGCTTTGATTTCTTTATTTTCTGCAAACTGGCCAGGTACTGGTACAAAAAAACGGCACTCTTTTTGTTTAAAATGCTCTTTTATAAAAGCAATTTGTAATTCCTTTCTCTGTAATGTAAAAGTATGAAAAATGTATTCTACAATAAAGAATTTTTTTTTTAGCTATTTGTTCAAATAATATATATTTTGGCGTTCTGAAAAAAGAATTCAGCTCTTCTTTGAAAAGAAATGCCAGATATCTTCTATCCAATAAGATATATATGATATGATAAAGTGTTGTCGTGTATTCACATGTAAACAAGCTTACTGGCATTAAACATACATAAATATATTTCAAATATTACTCATTATTTTTTTAAAATGCAACAAGATATTCAAACAACCAACATAGTTGTATGGTGCCATTTAAGGTCCTGGCAAATGCTTGGTGTCAGAATCTGAAGTGTTTACTAAAAAATTATTATTGCTTTATTGAGTACAATGTTGGAAACACTTGAGAATATATTCAAATACATGGATGATTTTAAAGAGTTATATCCCAAATTGCTCATCTAAAAAATAGTATATTTAATCTTTTTAAAACATCCCACAATGACTATCCTCCTATATTAACGTCTAAATGATACATGGTTAATTACTCTTATATTTAATGTGATATAACAGAGTAGACAAATTATATCCCAAAGACCTCATGTGGCCTGCTACAGGGTTCTGTGTGGAAAGAATTTCAAGGCTTTGAGAAAAAATAGTAAATTTATGTTTGAGTCAACATTATTGTGTTTTAACTGAGTGAGACTTTTCAATAATGACCCTTTGAGATTTCATGACCTACAAAATACTACTTCTTTACTGATTATTCATCACAGAAACAAAATCAACACATGATACAGAGATTTCTTTCCACTTACCTTTTGATATTCATCATCATGGATAGGTTCTCGTTTCTGTTTTAATCCCATTTGTCTTTGACGACCTGTCAAATAAGCTTTTTCAAGTGTTGATTTCATTCCTACATTTTGGGAAACACTTTCTGACAATGCTGATTGCATTGATAGTGAATTGGTTCCAGGACCAACACCAAATGGTGATGGATGAACCCTTATACCGGATGAAGACATTTTTTTGTGGGCAAGCAATAAATCTAACTGTTATCCATATTTTGACAAAGACCTTCTTTCTGCTGCATTTTCTAAGGAAATAGAATAAATTTTTTAGCTTTAAATGAAACATAAAATAATACTCAACACTAATACTTATCTCATGATAATTGATACTATCTAATTTTACTATCTTTCATAATTATAAACCTGCCTTATATACTTCTTATAAGTAACACTTCATGAAGTCTCAACAACATTTTTTAATACTAATAACTTATCTTATCTTATATGTTACAGACGCTCCTTCTGTACAGAAGATTACTGCGTCCTGCGTTTATCTATGGTTTGTGATTACTCCTGTAATCTTATTAGAGTTTTAAATGATGATAAAGTGTTGGCTTTCCTAGTTTCTTCAGAAATAATTTGATTATTAGTAGTATTAAAAAGTTACAAGTCAATTTTGAACTGACATTAACTAATTTGCATGTAAGCTAGCCTCTACAATAATAAGTATTTATAGCTTTGGAACAAAACAAAAGCAAGGAAAAATACCGACAATTAAGATGGAAATTACAATTTTGTACTTGGCAGATGTTGACATACAGTCATAGAGTATTGAATATCATTGAACTTTAAAAATTAGGCTAAATATATATTAATTTTAATACATCAGACTTTAAACTTCTTCCCTTTCCAACCTAACTCCCAACCCCACCCCAAACTCCCAAAAAATTATTAATGTTCAGCTGGTTTAGGCACTAAATTGACTTATTAATTTTGTATGAAGTGTTTGCTTATGACATAACAACTAACTTAGTATAACTTAGGTTTAAGGAAAGATAAGCCCCAACCCCACACCCCTGAAAGCTGAACCTCTGTTAGTATTCAATTGAGCATTGTACATAGCCAATTATTTGTATTATAAAAATCATTTTTAAGGTTTGTGCTAACTAAACCTTTTATTGAAATGACCCGTAAAATGAAATTAAAGTTAAAATCTTTGCTTTTTAATCTTAATACTCAAATTTCACCAAACTCAGCCCAATTTATATATATAGTTCCTCAAAGCAAGTATGTGCAAACATGCATGACGAATGACCCACAGCAGGGTCTCAAGACAAACAATGGTTCTTGCATTCACTTGCGTTGTTTCTTCACAGAATAACATGTGATTTGTAGTGAAGTGGTTATCACGTCCATCTTACACGCGGACAGCCCTGGATTCAAGCCCCAGCGAATACATTATTTTTAATTTTTAAAAATGGGTGTTTAAACCTCTTCTTTTCCCCCTTTTTTACAAACATGGCTAACCCAAGCTAGGGTCGACCAATCACAGTTTATGGTTGGCAAGCTAGGGTGGTGGGCAGGTAAATAACTGAAGTGCGCATGTCTCAAGACCACTGACATCCACTTGCGTTGTTTTGATTTCTTCATGCTGCAGTTTGTTCTTTCTCCCATTTCTCTGCACTATCCATGAGCAAGTCTCCAGCGTATGCTACGCCGCGGGGTGTATCAGTAAATTCTAATTTTTACTCACATGGAATTAAAAAACTAACAATTTGAGGAAATTATCTTACCCGTTACGGACGCTCCTTCTATACAGAAGATTACTGCATCCTATTCTATCTATGGCTTGTGTTTAGTTCTGCATTCTTATTAGAGTTATAATGAATCACCTAGGTCTTTTTTAAATTTCAGTTTTATAATAATTTATATTCTTATTTCATCTGAAAAAAAGTTCTTTTTATAAAGCCTAAGATTTTGTTATATTTTTTTAATAATGACATTGACATGGGGATTCCATGATAAATTATCATTTTTTATTACTCATAAGTATTTTCTATCTTTGTATCTTTTGGGTTAATTCTTTTCCATGAATAAAAATATCTTGAGTTTATTTTTTTATTTTTTTTTTATTTGTTACTTTGTAACTCTTAACAGTTGACACTTTTCTGGGTGGAAAGACATACTCCAGTTAGTCTCACATTTTATAAGGTCATCTTAGTATTTTTTTAAAAGTTTGTTATCTTGTTCTGATTTAATTGTTCTATAGATTTGTAGCCGTCTGCTAGAGCTAACCCCAGCAGTCGGCAAGGGTTGGCACTACAGGTGTACTCAATCCTTCTCGCAGCGCCAAAACTGTTGCCGTGTGGAGGCTTAAATTTGAAACAGGTTCAGAAATGTGGGACTAAAGCAGTGGTTTAAACAACTTTTATTTTAACTAACGTTGTTAACGGTTAACCAGTTAGCCGGTCCTCGGATCAGGACCAGTCCCTTTTAATAAGGACCGGTTAACTGCAACTTCAATAAGCCCGTAATTAGCTTATAACCCGGAGTTTGTTTTTGTTGCATTAAGGTTAAGATGCAGGGCAGCATACAAGACTAACGGAGACTTCAATTCGCTTTCTCTATATTCCGGTATATAAATAACATACACGTCATCACTACTAGTTTACTTCAGCTACTGCTACGGAATGATTTTTTTAAAATTTTAATTTGCTTAGTTGTCGAGGCACTGTGACTGTACGAGAGCTAACACACAGTGCGTGTTTGATGTGAACAAAGGTCAAGGCCGAGGCTATTTCTATTTATATTAATTGTAGTTTGTTTCTTATAAAGTCAAAGAAAGCTATAAAAGCATATGACCCGTGACCTATCGGCATTTACTGATCACCGGTTTATAGTCTGTTTCAGGCATTCAAAAAACTTATCGGCGAGCGCCGTTTAGTGAAGTACATGTACCTATATTACAAGCGGTATTTGAAAGACATAGCAAAGATACCGGGCGATTAAACGGCCCACAAATTCAAGTTCGGTCTTTTAGTGACAGTTTTCCTGCTAGTCAAAGGCATTTGACGCAAGATTACCACATTAACTCTTAAAGCCCCAGAAGGTTTTCAATAAACTTCCGCCTCAGTCCCGTAAGGATTTCCCGTATTACGATCAACTGGTTATGAAATTAAAAAATTTGTGTAAAATTCATTTATAATATTATTGTCATACTGACTTCATTTTTAAGGCTAAGAATGGTTATTTTACGCATCCAAAAGACCGTACTGAGTTTGAAACAATATTTACCTGTAGTTTAATACTATTATTTTAGTAATAAAGTATAACGAAAACGCATCTTCGAAAAAAAACCCGTTAAAACTAACAAAAAACATCGCGAATCGAACGATAACAATAGTGCCGGCAACGGCCGCCATTGCCGGAAGTCGAATACATCATTTTTCAAGCATTGAAAAGTTTTTACTTTTCGAGATCTCATTTCTAACGAGATTTGTATCTAGGGACGCATTACGACGCTTTAGGGATAGTGGGAAGAGACGCATTACGACGCTTTGCGACTTTAAGAGTTAATAGTACGGCGAGTGTAGCTCAAACCCTATTTTAACAGAAAAAACGGGGAGGGGGGGAACGTGTGTGCTGCAAAATTCAATTATTCTGGCAAGTTGGCGATTGAAAAATAATGTTTTTTTAAAATAAATTCCATTTTATCGTCATTGTTTACTCCGTAAGCTTTATAATTTAATTATTATTATTACTTTTAATACGCGAGTTGACTGACATCACACACAAGAGAGGTAAACATGACGTCACAACGGACGGGGCAAGGCGTTGGTTTTTTAAACTAATGAAAAATACCTCGCTAACTTTAACGAACGGTTAAATGGTCCTCTTATTTAGAACGGTGAACTACAAGTCCTCAAAATAAAATATTTAAAAAAAAGATTATTAACCATCACCGTTTAATTAATTCTTTGGAATTTTTTTTTTTAATGCGTTGAATTGAGGGCAATGCAGAAAGAGCTGAGCGCAAGCGGGGGAAGCGAGCTTTGATGCCATCAGACGATGCCAGGTGACAATATTCTCTTGTTAGTTCTCAAAACATAAGGGATATAAGGACGAGCGTTTAACCGGTCTTTTTTTGAACGGTTAGCTCGCCCTCAAAAACAAGCTGTCTTAACAACCTTAATTTTAACACAAATGAAAACAGCCTTTAATCTCGCCATGGCGCATCCAACTGTCCTCACTCACTCTCCACTTCCTTTTCTTCTTTCATACCCAGTGCATCTCGGTGTGATGCACATGGTGCGGCAAGGTGAAGGTGTGGGTGTGCAACAGGTTTATTGAATTTAATTTATTGTTACAATCCACTGATTTCGAGGGCTGAGTACACCTGTAGTGACAACCAGCACCGACTGCTGAGGTTAGCTCTAGCAGATGGCAACAGTTTCCCTAGGCCCCTGAATGCCAGCGCCCTCGCTGGTGTAATTTACAAATGACTTAATGTGGTCACATTATGAAATGATTATGTGACACTCTGTAAGTGTGCACGGATGTGTACTTGAAGTTTCAGCGCCCTCACTGGTGCCAATAATAAATAAGTTTTGTGAGCTATTATCATCTGTATGAAATTGAAAAATGATATACACTATAATTGTATTTCAATATACTATGAATATGAATGATCATGAGTATGAGGAGAACATTAATATAAATTTTCATTAAATTTCGCTATGAAATAATTTACTAATTACTTGTACTTGTAAAAACTGCAGCATTTCCAACAAGCAATAACATATCTTACTTACAACACTTTTATGGCTTTATAATTATGTTCATCGAAGAGTGTTTTTAAGTACTTAAAATTTTGAAAAATCTTCAAAAGTAAACGGCATGGATCATGAGAAATTGATCAAGCGCCGGATGTTTATTTCGCTGCCATGGCTTTAACAATCAGTTTTTACCTGGTCTGGATAATGTGAAAAGTATCTATGAACATTTAAAGGCTTGTTATTTTTAAAACATTGTATTGAATTTTCTCCATTAAAAACAATAAATATTGACAGTCTGAATAAATTCAAAACATATTTTCAATAAAAGATATTTGTTTTAATTTTTTTTTAGAAAATCCACCTACATTTTTTAAGTAAAACTTGCCTACTCTTATTACTTTAAGTTTAATTTAGACTTACTTCTTCCAGGCCGAATTAAAAATCAGAAATAAAATCAATTAGAAATGAAATAAATATCAGCCCTGTGTTGATATCGATATTAATTATGGAGGATGTTCACATGTTGTTTATTAATAGTTCTTTAAAACGTAGATATCATGTGGATCTGTGGAATGCTACTCCTAAAGTTTTAAAGATTTCAGATTTAACCAAATCGCAATCCCAACAGTCACAGGTAGTAAAAGTTTAAATAAGATAGGTACTTGGACAAAATTTTCAAATTAAAGTTATAGCTTTAAGAATATTTAAGATCTAGTTGGTTGGAAAGGGCTTGAAAAATGCAATTTATTGATACCAAAATTATAGTTTTATGTTATTTCTAAGGAAAGTTATGAATTTTTTAGTGAATTATTTTGGGATAACTCCGCTAATTGAGACATATAAGAAAATATAAAACAGACAAAAGTGAAAATTGGGCAGTGAGACTGAGACAGCTGTTTAAAATACCAGTTAATTAAAGTTATTTCAGAAATGACTGAAGATAACCATAACAAACCATATATTTCCGCATTCGTCATATCATTGCCAAAACAAGCGTCCTAAAATTAATTCTGAATTACGCAAGTTTGACTCATTAATATTCAAAATGGCCGTCAAATTTGCATATGTGATATTTTAAATTGAGCACAACTTAAAAATAATTATCCAAAATATTAAGTCAAGCACATCAAACTGTTCGTGTTGAAAAGGAGAAAAATAATTGACAAAAATCCTTGTTTAATACTGGTTGATGTAGTCGAGTGGCCCTTAAACATTACATTTTTTTATATCTCGGGAAAACAAATTAGTATTTACAAATGCAAATGAAATATCTATTTATATTGCTTATTAGTTAGTCTTCTATAGCTTAAGTAACTTAAAATAGTGTTATTAATATTGTTTAGCCGCTAGATTATATCAAATTTGAAAATAATTGGCTGAGGTACATAGAAGAAAATGTCGGCCATCTTGAAAAATAGGGAAAAAACCATGTGGTGATTGTTTTGATAAATTTTTTTTAATATTTGGGGGAGGTTGGGGGGGATGGGACTTTATCAATTCTTGTAGATATTTGGATGCTGAAAACAGTAGTTACCATTAAAATCGCGAGTGATGGCGACTCTTAAAGATATTTATATTATTTTATGTAGTTAATTTACTGTTACTCAATTAATTACATTTTAATAATGAAATTCAGCACAAAAAAATTGGAGAACTAGTTTGTAATGTTCAGCATCCAATTATCTTTAAAATGATATATACCACATCCAATTTCATCAAGAAATTACACAAAAGTGCAATTTTCTTTACACACATGCACATTGTTTACATTTATAAGTGGACAAAAAGTTGAACAAGGGGCGGATAATTCAGCAAAGTTTTTTCACAAAGTGAAGAATGATTTATCCAAGTACCTAAATAAGAGTCTTTTTAAGTTTTAAGTTAGTACACTAGACACTATGACTATACTATGACTATACTATGACTATTCAACTATATTCTATATCATAGACTATAGACTATAGAGTACTATAGTCGGTAAAAACCTATATCTCCGACCGGGCCGATCTTATCGGCGGCCATCTTGTTGCTATCGCACGTCACCACCGGAAAAGTAGTGCGAGCCCCGTGAATTTAAAGGGGTAGGGGAATCAGGGATTCTAAAATTGCGCAGTTTTTTTTAGCTACCGGCAAATTAAAAAAAAAAATTCACAGGGCTCTCACTACTTTTTCGGCGGTGACGTGCCATAGCAACAAGATGGCCAAAGGATTGGGGGACATTCTAATAATTTAAGGGGTATTTTTTAGCGTTTTTCATAAAAGCAAAATAGTTGTAAAAATTTAAGAAAACAATGGGTACTCACCGATCAAGCATCTGAATCACAACAAATTAGATGAATACTGCCACAATAAAATTCTATCGCTATACCAAACCCTAAAATTTTCAATTTTCCGAAATTCTAAAGCTATGGTCCTATGGCCATGGCCAACCTAACCCAAACCCTAAAATCTTCCGAAATTCTAAAGCTATACCTAACCCAAACCCTAAAATCTTCCGAAATTCTAAAGCTATACCTAACCCAAATCGTAAAATCTTCAATTTTCCGCTGAAAAAAAAATGTCTACCTACTGATTGAATCGCACCCAGACGGCGTGGCAGGGTAATTAGCAGCACTCACGTCACTTCTAAATGAGCACAGGAAATAGTTCTTAGATTATACTCATTTACACTTGGGAAAAATTAACTGGAGAGCCCCCCCTCCCTCTCCTTCATCCCATCGTTATTAATGTACATATAAATTCTAATTAAATATTAAATTAGGCCATAAATATTAAATTAAAATCTCTCCCCTCATCCCCCTCCTCTTTTTGTTTCAATTTATTTACCGAAAGCGCGCTGCGCGCATTAATACAAATGCAATTATAAAAATAGACTTATTATTTACGTTTTACCGCAAGGGGAGGTAAGATTCAAGGGAAGCAACTATCCTTTCATAGCAACCTGAAGAACCGCGACGCTGCGGTCGGAGATATAGGTTTCAGCCCTATAGTCTTATACTTATAGTTTATAGTATAGTTAATAGTCTATTAAGTCTATTATAGTAGTACTTTAGTAGTAGTAGTATTAGTCTTTAGTCTTTAGTACTAAGTAAAAGTAAAAAGTAAAGGATGTGGCTAGCACTACGACTACGACAATTTTGTCGTAGCAGCAGACGACCCGGCCGGATGTTGCTGGCGTTACGACATTTCACAATCACATACGCCACTCTTTTTTGCAGTAGCCACTTGGAAAGAATTAAGTCGTAATAATATGTTAACAAACTCTTCTTTATATTGTATATGCATATATATTATAATGGATGTGGCTAGCGCTACGACAATTTTGTCGTAGCAGCAGACGACCCGGTCGGATGTTGCTAGCGTTACGACATGTCGTAGCGCTAGTCAGGAAACTAGTGCTACGACATGTCGTAACAGCAGACGATCCGGCGGGATGTTGCTAGCGTTACGACAAGATTGTCGTAACAGCAGACGACCCGGTCGGATGTTGCTAGCGTTACGACATGTCGTAGCGCTAGTCCGGAAACTAGTGCTACAACATACGCAACTTCTGCTACGACTAGACACCTGGAAAGAATTAAATCTTAACAAACTCTTCTTTATATTGTATACGCATATATATTATTATACGACAGTATTTGTGTGTGCATTAATTAATTAATTCTAAAATCTAAATTTATTTAAATAAATTATTTAAATAGATTTAATTTTAATATAATATTGGTCTACCGATTATAAATATATCAGCCGATTTTGCTATACTATAGTATACTTGTGTAAGTGATGCCGATGCATTAAAATTTAGTATACCGTAAAGCC
>MUZC01000031.1:105216-143079 GCA_002072015.1 Radix auricularia | reverse complement strand
GGTAATAACAACCGCACAGGACTCCTCGTTTACTCGCCTTTTTTTCCCCCATTACTTCGTGCTGCTGTTTGTGTCCGTTTTCTCAGCCGCCCCCCTCCCCTGCCTCTCTTTGCACTTTTTATGATGAGCAAGTCTGCGGGGTACGATGCACTATGCCTCCTTCCCCCGCTTGCGTTCAGCACTTTTTCGCGATGCCTTCAATTCAGAGAATGTTTCAAAAATATCTTCCAAACAATTAAGTAACAGTGATGGTTTATAGTCATTTTTTAAACTCACGCCTAACCTTTTTCGTTGGTGATGCCGACTGAGTGTCAACTCGCCAATCAAAAGAAGAAAAAAAATAGTAGTATTAGCATAATTAAATACAGCTTTAGTCGTAACTGTAAGTGTAAGTAAGCACATATCACATTTTTACGACTGTCGTAGCAGCAGACGACCCGGTCGGATGTTGCTAGCGTTACGACATGTCTAAAATCTAAATATTTTTATTTTAACAGATTTATTCAACGTATCTGCTTTTCAGAATAATAACAAAAATTATCAGCATACTCATTATGATTTTAAAAAAATAATAATAATAAATGAAATTTAAAAAAAAACAAAAACATGACGGCAGCGGGATTCGATCCCGCTATCAATAGTATTATATCATTTTCGAAGCAAACGGACTATCACCTGATCTAGCGAAGCTGCTGAGAAAATGTAATTTTTAAAATTTATAACTGTTTTTCATTTAATGGCTCAATTTAGATTTTTTTTTAATCCTTTAAAATTCATTAATAAGCTTATCTAGTGATCATGATATTTCATTATGAGAATTATAGTTTAGTATTTAAGTATTAGTAATAGCATAATGGAAATACAGAAAATTGGGTAAAAACCTATATCTCCGACCGGGCCGACCTTATCGGCGGCCATCTTGTTGCTATGGCACGTCAACGGCCCGGAAAAATAGTGCGAGCCCCGTGAATTTTCCGAAAATTCTAAAGCTATACCTAACCCAAACCCTAAAATTAAAATAACAACTATCCTTCATAGCAACGGGAAGAGACGCGACGCTCCGGTCGGAGATATAGGTTTTAGCCGAAAATTGTTTACGACATGTCGTAACGGCAGACAACCCGGGCGGATGTTGCTGGCATTACGACATGTCGTAGCACCAGCCACATCCGCGAGGGTTGTCTGCCGTTACTTTGTCGTAGCAGTAGACACTCCGTATAGTTTAGTATTTAAGTATTAGTAATAGCATAATTGAAAATACAGAAAATTGTTTACGACATGTCGTAACGGCAGACAACCCGAGTGGATGTTGCTGGCGTTACGACATGTCGTAGCACCAGCCACATCCGCGCGGGTTGTCTGCTGTTACTTTGTCGTAGCAGTAGACACTCCGTATTATAATACGACATTAATAGATCCGGGCTTATTTGTGTGTATTAATTCTAAAATCTAAATTTATTTAAATAAATTATTTAAATAGATTTAAATTTAATATTGGTCTACCGATTATAAATATGTCGGCCGATTTTGCTATACTATACTATACTATACTATACTATACTTGTGTAAGTGATGCCGATGCCGAGTATTAAAATTTAGCATACCGTAAAGTAAAGCCGTAAATGAAAATCCTCAAGAAACGATTCGCGCATAATCACAAGAATGTAAAATAATTTGTTTCGTGTGGAATAATAAAATGTACCGTGTGCAGACTTGTCACTGGAAACCATTCCATTAATCCGTCAACTTCATTTGGACTCTATGATTATTGCTATTACTATTGGCATTGGCATTAGCGTATTAGTATTGCTTTGTTCTCGTTGATTGTTGTTTCATTCATAAAGGTTGGCCGTGTGCAAAATGTATTTAACTATTGGTTAAAATTAACAATTATTATTGTAAGTCAAAGCCAAAGTTTCTTGTGAGTCATAATTATTCATATGTCATCTAGAACTTGTAAACATATCAGTATAATTATAAGTATCAAAACCTTCGTTTTGGCAAAAATGAATATTGGTAGACCCCTGCCCTAATATTAAATCAACAAATATGCTTTTCAGAACAATAACAAAAATTATCAGCACACTCGTTATGATTTTAAAAAAAAAAAAATGAAATTTAGAAGAAGAAAAAACTTGACGGCAGCGGGATTCGATCCCGCTACCAATAGTGTCATATCATTTACAAACTAACCCGACTTTCCATTGGTCTAGCGAAGCTGTTGGGCAAATTCTATTTTTTAAATTTATAAGTGTTTTTCATTTAATGGATGAATCTAAATTTTTTTTTAACCTTTAAAATTCATTAATAGGCTTACTTAGTAATCATGATATTTTATTAAGAGAACTATAGTTTAGTTTTCAAGTATTAGTATTAGCATAATTGAAATGCAACAAATTGTTTACAACATTGTCGTAACAGCAGATGATCTGGGGGGATGTTGCTGGCGTTACGACATGTCGTAGCACCAGCCACATCCTCCTGGGTTGTCTGCCGTTACTTTGTCGTAGCAGTAGACACTTCGAAAAGTAAAAAGACAGTAAAAGTTAAGATAAGAATCAAGAAAGTAAAAGTACTAAAAGTCAAAAGTAAAAGTTAACTTAGAGTTTGAGTCTAAGAGTAAGACTTGAGTAAGAGTACTAAGAGTGAGTCACTCTACTGCTCTACTAATTGTCTAAGTCACAGTTTAAGTGTATAGTAATAATAGTATAGTATAGTAGTGTAGTAGAGTATGTACTAACTGTATATAATAGAGTATAGACAGTATGAGTATAGTATAGTTAATAATAGCGTAGTCGTAGTATAGTATAGTATAATAAAGTAACAAAGTGTCTGGTGCTACAACAAATGTACCGTAATTACATTAATGCACTTTTAGTTAATTTCTACATAAATGTATATATATAATAACCATCTGTTGTTGTTTACATCCACGAGTTAGCTGAGTTCACTCAGACGATCGGTGACCACACCCCCACCCCCTCCCATCCACATTTTAGAGCATTTGGGAGTTAAGTCACTTTCAGTCTGTAAATGTTTGTTTTGAATGTTAACTTAATCCACCCTCCCACATACTTTTACTAGGAATATGTACCTTTTTACAAAAAATATGTACACCCCTGATTTAGTGTGTGCAGTGTGTTATTAATTTAGTATATGCATTAGCTGGTGTTCATATTCATAATCTTTGTGACTTTGTAGTTATTTATCATAGTTCAATTGGCAAATATTTTATTATTTATATTAATTGATTATTAATAAAGGTCATATATTCAATTATGCCATGACTAAATCGTGCTCAACATAAATGGCATGATTGATATGTTTTCAATATAGCTTTTTTATTCATCTTTAGGCACAGAGTTATCCAAATAATCACCAAAATGACTTGCATCATTCAATATTGCAACCTGAACCTGATATAAAAAATTTGGATTTGGGATCAGGAGAGGGGAATGGTTCTCAAAGTCATAATTACTCTAACACTGGCCTGATTTCAAAGAAAGAGGAATCTGAGAGCAACACATCAACATTGAATTTTCATAAAAATTATGAGATATCTAAAGAACATGTAAGTTGTTGGCCGGACCCAAAACAAAGCCACATAACACTTGCACAAAATGGTCAGACAGAAATGGATCACCACAGCCAAGACACAATACAGTTCCATTCTTTAAATCCACAAAAAAATCATTCCCAATCTTTGATCAATTTAAATAAAGGTAGCTGTCCAGACTGTGCTGCTGGAAAGTCTGTAAGTAAAAGTTTATTTTCCACTGAAAATAATTTTTCAGTACGGTACCAATAAATAATGAATCTTAAATAATCATAAATACTTGCAATAGGTAAAATTTAACATTATAATCCTTTAATTTCACATAAGATTGATGAATGAAAAGAAAACATTACTTGTCAATTAGACCATAAGTGCAGGCTCAGTGTAGCTTCACTCAATATTTATCAGTGTCTTTTAGTGTTATAACTAATTATTTTGATAAAATTATTATATGTACAATGTAAAATTAAGCAATTTTGATACTGAGACAATAATTTTTTGTTACTTTTTAACGTCTATATTTTTTTTTTTACAAATTTAGGGCCATATTCGACATATTGGACGATGGAGGATGATAGATTCTTTGCAATGAAAAAGTCTTTTTTTCTGTGATTAACATGCCCTGATTTATAAATACCAGTATTTCTTTAATGTGGCAGCGCTTAAGATTATTTACTGTAATTTTATTACACATTTTGTTATGGTATCTTATGATCTGATGTCAAAGATATTATTCTTAAAGTGTTAGTTTTTTTACTGATAGTATGCATATGGACTATGGAGTACACCAAAATGTATAGGAATAATTTAGACATGTTTATTGAAAGGAAGGAAGTCTTAGCTGTTTTGAGTTATGATGGAAATTGGGAGGCTGGTGTATGTTTAGAAAAGTCTTCATTACATGAATTCTTGATGCCATAGCTGTTCATACCGACGGGTAAATAGAGATTTCTTAATTGTCTGATTTTTCATAACTTTATGAAAGAAGTAACATCCTAAAAAAGATTTGTTTTCATTGCAACTACAGATTGTAATGTGAAAATTTACTGTGTATGCAAGTGTTAGTTGTATTTCCTAGACCAGGTATGGGCAATGTGCGGCCGACCACCGAGTTGTTTGTGGCCCATCAACTGAGATTTTCTTCATGTCCACATTTGTCTGTGTTTTCCAGTAGAGCGGCTACCTCAATGCCTTGTACGGGGAGTTAAAGTCAGCACTTTTCTGGTTTGTCAGTTTTTTTGTCAATTTCGTCTTTGCAAAATTTTAAAATGCCCAAATTAAGTTGGGCCATGAACAATGTTCCCTTTAAGCTGCGCATATATCTATCTGATTGATGCAAAGCAGCAGTTTAGAATACCTGCCCAGCAAATTGTGTAAAATAATGTATAGAAAATAGATGCTGTGCAACTTTGCACCCTGTTTCTTTTTTACTTTGCACAGGAAGCAATGAGCCATGGAACATTGGCCATGAACCCTTTCCAACGGTGTAAAAATGATGTTATGTCTGTTGTGTTTAATGAAGAATGGGAACACAAAGATTTCTTTGGTAATGCTTGATATTTGATTCTTTAAAAGGGCCAAAAGATTTTTAAATGCAATTGGTACTCCTACTTTATTAATGTTTTTATCATTGCACTAATTTCAGATATACTTTATCAAGTTGTGTGTGCGGAATTTTGATTTTGTGCAATTCATTTGTTTAGTAATGAATGAAATTTATGTTCTGATCTCCTTTATGTACTCAAATGTTCATAATTTATAGTTATATTGAACTTTTTTTATTGCTTTTAAAACCACTGAAGTCTAGGATTTATTAACCAATTTCTTGTGCTAATTTTTTATTTGCTGCCATTTTTTAAAGATGTAATGCATTTGCTTTTATAAATATCATTTGTAAAATATTGTATAATAATATAAGTAATAAAAATAATCTAAAAATAATTAATTTTGTAAAGTGTAAACTTAGGCTTACTTTCAACTTGTGGTCTGTTTTTAAAAAAACAATGTCAATTCTATCAGGTCTTTTGTTTTCTGGTCTTCATTTTTCAAATAATTTTTTTTAAAGTTATAAAGGCTAATGTGTTCATCTGGGCAAACACAGTCCAAAAGCTCAAGGATGGACAGCTTTAGTAGCATAAATCTATACATATAATACACCAGAGCAAGCAAGATGCTGTCCATATATAATATAAAGAATACTCCATTCACTTGTTTGCCCATTGTTGAGTTACCTGCCCCCTTCCTGGTATGCAGGGTATGCCAAGCGGCGGGTCAGATCTAGTAGTCTATAAAGAGTAATAAAGACTTCTCAGCTTGTTCCTGCCAACCAAGGATAATCAGAGACTTAACAAGCTTCCAAATTTATAGTTAAGGCAACAACATTTAACACATTTAACATGTGAAGTTTCCTCTACACAGAAATATTGATTTTGTGCCTTTATACTTAATTACACAGAGAAGGAGGATACTAAAAAAACAAATTACATTTTTTAATATTAATGTCATGTTAATCAAAACAGACAAGCTTTATAACTTTATCTAAACAATTAGTGTTCACTTTTTTATGTAAATACACTACTTATATTTGTAGGTGACTGAATTTTGTTCTCAAAAATTGATTTAAATGAGCAGTTTGTTTGGTAAATTAGATGATCAAACTTAAAACAGTTGGCTTTAGTTTTAGTTTAAAAAAATATCTTTCTGGTTTAATAAATAACTTTAATTTGACTTTAATAAATAAACAAATTTATAGACATATAAAAAGTGTAAAATTTAAACAGTTTATCTAACAAGTGAGGAACTGAGTTAATTTTGCTCACAATATTTCTGACTAATAGGCACATTGTGGGGGAAAATAAAGGAATCCACACTTTTGGTTAATGGATTTCTGAGAGATTAACACAAACCAAAGTCGTAGGCCCTTATTGACATCTTAAATCAATGTTTTCAAAAGGAATAATCAAGTTAAATGTTTTTGAATCAGATGAGTCACTATTATTTATAAGCAGAAGAATATAATTAATTTAACTTTTAAAACAATAACAAACTTGATCAGCAGTTCACCATTATTACATTTTATTCTCAGACATTTCATCTCAATCTTGTCATATGACTCCTCCCTCTTCCAACATGCAACTTCCTGGCAGAGAAGCTTTTGCACATTGACATTGGTTCCGATAAATGGTCTATAGCAGATTTAATACCATACAGCTCAACTACTAAAATTTAATTGTATTATTGATATTGCATAAACATACTTTTCTTTTTGAAGCCACTCATGTTATATCTTTTTTTTCTTAGAAATTCAAAATAGTTTTCCAAACTCATGTTACGTTTACTAAAATAAAACATAACTCTAAATACGGTAATGATTTTTGAACTGGTAGAATTTATTAATTAATAATGGGTAGATTATTTCTTTATTGTTAGTGAAAAATTAAGAAAATGAGTTAACTTAAAAAATTATTTTCGAGATGTTATAGTTGGACATGACTTAGATAACTTTATGTCATTAAATTTATGTCATTTTAGTTTAATTTTTATAGCACTGTGCCAAATCTTTTAATTTATTTATAGACTCAGCAAATTCTTCCGGTTCTAAGCCAGCATCAACAAAGTGCTGATGTCGAGTTATATTAAATTTTGATACAGAACTTTCCAAACTGTCAATATAGCTTTGAGTTTCAGTGTTTGACTGTAGAGATGTCATAATTGGTGCTGTTTCAACACCTGTAAACACAATTTAATTATGAGATAGTTTAAATTTGCAAAGTAAAATATAGTAAATTATTTTCATGCTTTTCAACTTATGCGAATATTAAAAATTATTTAATAATTGGAGAGAAAATGAAATCGATATTTAATGTCCTGTGTAAATATTACTATTCCCTTTTAAATAATTCACTGACGTGCTGTTTTTGTTTAAATGCCTTCATTAATTCCCAACCATACAGCTCCAAGTGCTTTTTATAATTTATGACAACTTTATTAAAATGCATCATAACTTGAACCGCTTACCACTTAATGAAAATCTATTTGTGTCCGTTATTAAACCCTGAGAGTTGACATATGGGGCAAAGATGTGTGGAAATGGGGCTCCAACATTGACTCCATCTCTCAAAACAAATCCAGCACTGATAAAAATAAACAAATATGAATTATAAGAATACAAAACAAAAAAAATTAATAACACTTCTTCCAATAAATTTTTTTTAAAAAGCAACTAAAATCTAATATACTATACTGAGGTTTGAAATGGTTTGAATTATTTTCAAAATAATTAAGAAATATATTTTTATGGTGATAACTTTAAAATACTATAATGATGTGGGATTAAAAATGGCTTACTTCAAATGTAATATTTCTTCAACATCAATTTTATTTCTAATAATTTCATAGTTAATATTACATAATACTTGAATAAAAGAGAACATCATTTACTTCTGAGTATCTGGGTACATCTCTGAGAAATACTGCTTAAAAATATCATCAACACTTGTGCCAGAGGGAAACTGTGAAACTGATCTATGGTGATGGGATACACTGTCAAAAACATTCGGTTTTAATCATTTTGTTATTTATTCTTAAGAATAAATATAAATGTATTCTTTTTACTATCAGCACACTAGCTTATATTTGGCATCCTTCCATCTCGCTAGACGATGGTGCATCACTGTTGGGTTGGGTTGCATTTTCTCAAGTGGCTTATATTTATATACATATTGATAGTGAACATTTGAATTGATAATTATAGATGTTTAAGTGAATACTAATTACTCTTATTAACACAATAATTAGGGCATTAATTAATTAAGGGTGGTTTTGTGCTATATTCCAGCATACCTCTTCAGAATTTGAGGGGAAATTCCACGAACAACACAGGACTGAAACCAAGGGTTTGCTGAATTCTTTACATGTGGAGTTATAGAACCCCATGGCTGGATTCCTTTGTGTTCAATGAGCGATTCAGCAAAAGAATGTCCCATTTGAATGGGATATGGAAGGCTGGTATAAAGTGCAGACACCTTTAAAACAAAATTAACAAATGAAAAGTAACACTTATTCAACATTTTAAAATATTAATGCAAGTTCTTTTAAAGTCAGATCAGATTTTTTTTTAAAAAACCATTTACATAGAATTAATAAGAACTTGAAAAATTAATTAAAAACATAAATCACATTAAATTAGGGCTGTGGAAATGAACAATTAATTTCTCGATTAATCGGTAAAAAATTTTATCGATTAAAATTATTTTAATCGATAAAATAGCGATTAAATTGAAGAGGTTGTTTAAAATAATTTTTCCGATTTATTAATAAATTATTAATAATTAGTAATAGTTTGCTTTTTTAACGTACAAACTTCTTAATTTAAGAAAAAAGATTTTGTAAGTGCTCTTATTTTTAAATTTAAAAAATGTTAATTGCCTGTTTTTGTTACTTCCCTTGAAATTTTCAGTTTAATGATGTCATACATCTTATTTTTTGCTTAATCAAAATTATCGATTAATTATTCGGTAATTTTTCAAAAGTTAACTATTAAATTTAAATTAATCGATAACAGCCCTACATTAAATATAAAACAATAAGAAAATAAAGTTATAAAAATTATTTTTTTATCTCAATAATGATATTAACACTTTCAATATTGTAACCCCCATTAAAAATAACTTTCAGTAACAAACCTATTGGTAATAATTGTGTATTGAAAAAATTATATTGAATTTGAAAAATCAATCTTTTTATCTTAAATATTACAGATGCTCCTAGTATACAGAAGATTATTGTGTCCTACGTTTATCCATAGTTTATGTCTAGTCTTGAATTTTTATTAGAGGTTTAAATGTTGATAGTATGTTGGTTTTCCTGTTTGATCAGGCCCCAATTCCAGATGGGAAGAATAAGAATGTGTATGTGTTAGTTCTTGCATACTGAATAAGATAAGTGTTTTTATCCCCATGTCTATTGAAGGGTTGTATTAGATTATCTTTGTATTGCATTTTCAAGATAAAATTCACAGCCGTATGTACTACATTACCCTTTGTTCTTTTACCAGTTAAAGTTTCTAGGTTTAATGCTTTAACTAATGGTGTTAATCTTGTGATTTTTTAATATTTATCAACCCCCCAAAAATTAATGAGCATAAGAGCCCTAAACCTGCTGCATTATTCTTAAATAATAATAAGTACTTACTTTTCTACCCATCATGCTAAATGAAGATGTGAGATCACTGATGCGTCCTGGGTCTTTTTCTTTTCTATAAGGCATTGTAGTTGTGTCTAAACTGACTGCTAATATAGAACTTGTGTGGTAATCTAAATGAGCCTAGAGTAGGAAAAAATACAAAATATCAAACTGCTGATACAGATACTCAATCTTTGTTTCTTGTGAAACTTAAAACATTCACTTTGTAAGATTAACAATATGACAATAAAGCCAAAAGTTACAATAGAGATAAGCAATATATGTTGCAGAATAATGAAAATGTGGTTTCCCATGTATTATTAAGAGCTTTGCCTCTTTTTGTTAACAAATGAAAAAGAAATTATGAAATCTTAAAATTAATCAAATAAGCAATACATGAATCTAGGTTTCTGAGAAAATAATTAAAACAAGCTTTGATCAGTTGCTAAGCACTTACTTTATATTGCAAATTTTGAAATTTACAAGGCCTGCCAACAGCTTTCCAGAGTGTTGAAGCCAATGAAAGTGGAATATACAATGAGCTAGTTTCTGAGCATTCACTTAGGCTTAGAGCACTGTTTAAAATTCGAGCAGATCTCTCAGCTGCATTCTGGAAAAATAAATAACATCTATTTATGAAATCAATCTAAATTTTGGACTTACTATTTAAGGAAAGGTTTTAACAAAAATGTATTTTAACAATATAAGAAAGCACATGCTTCAGTTAACTATAGAACACAAAAAAATGAAAAAAAGAATTTTTTCCTGATAGCCAGGAATATTAAAATTTTGTAAGATGTATTATGAAAGCATGGGACCCTCATTTAAAACCTATTTCAGAACCATTTTGAAACCCTTAGTTTCAGAAATTTCATCATTCTAATTGTAATTAAGTGTATCAATACTTTGGCATTGGCCATTGAACCATTTTGTACATGCTACACCTCTGTCATTCCACTGGACGGGTAGGACACAAGTACCCTAGATCCATGCTGATTGGAGACAGAAGCAATTGTTAGAGGAAGTACATCCAGATTCCATTGTTTGTTTGATAATGACAATAATGTGTTGGGTGTAGGAGAGTATGAATATGTGAGGAGGATACAGGCCAGATTTACAAAAACATTCGTTGTTTGCCTAAGGCAAGAGTGAGATTCTCGATGCAAAATGTCAACTACAAAAATTGGCCAGCACCAGCTAAGCGGAAAATTGCTGCTTCCTTAGTAACTTTAATATTTTCTTCATATGTAATGTTTACTTATGATTGATTGGCAAAAATAGAACTGTTCCCCCAATGTTATAAGCACAATATTGTGTGTAAAAATATCTCCAGACGCTAACATTAATGTTATATTCTTCTGCATAAAAGGAGCAATTAAGAAGATTAACAACCTCCGAATTACACAAATGTTAATAAATAAATAATGAGAATGTCAGCTTTGAGTGAATCCTTGGCCTGTAATAATGATTCATTGGTTGATAAACCATTCATTGCTTACAATTTGTATTGAAGAGTATTAGAATACACTATTTTTTAAAATTTATTAAGAGTGCCCCAAGGACTCATTTTAAAACTTAATAAAAATTCAATTTTCCAGGATAGCAGGAAATATTTCATTCCATTTTTGTTTATTATGCACACAAAAAAGTGTGAGTTTTAAAACATTTACTTATTTTAGTATTCAAATAATCTTGTTATCAATTTTCACCCTCCATACTTGTGAAAATTTTCACACAACTGACTTGAAGCAAAAAAATTCTTAAATGAGATTTTCTTTATATTTCTCACTATAGCTATAATACAGTTTTATTTAAGAAGAATTATAGAAAATGATACCATTAAATTGTACTGATTGTTTTAAACTTATGTAAGAAGACTGCCACTAGCACTCCACTGCCATGCCATCTTATTCTTGTGATGTAAATGGCAAAGTGTAAGGTCAAAGTCAGTTCAAAATTAGTTAATAAGTTATGAATATGATTGATTTATGTATTGACATCAGAACTCAATATGTTTGCAAAATATAATAGATGATCCGTCAAAAGTCTTAGAAAATAATAATCAAATAGATATCATATTACTAAACTTTTCAAAAGCATTTGACAAAGTTCACCCCTTTAGTTTACTCAAAAAAACTTAACTACTTTGGAATCTCAGGTCCCATACATAATTGGATCCAAGACTTTCTTTATGGTAGAGAGCAAACTGTATAATTATTGGATTTAAATCAGCACCAATCACGGTTAACTCAGGAGTTCCACTTGGAACTATGCTAGGTCCCTTACTCTTGTTAATTTATATAAATTATAAATGATTTACCAAACAATATCTCAACAGGAACTAAAGTTAGGTTATTTGCTGATGATTGTATAATCTAAAGAACAATTAAATCAGAACAAGATGGCTAAATCTTACAAAAAGACTTAGATGAATTAATAAAATGGGAGACAAACTGGAGTATGTCTTTAAACTCCAAAAAGTGTCAACTGCTAAGAGTAACAAAGAAAAAGAAACAAATAAATTAAAAATATTTGATTCATGGAAAACAACTAACCCAAATTAAAGATGCAAAATACTTAGGAGTCATAATAAATGAGAAACTATCATGGAATCCTCATATCTATGAAGTTATTAAAAATTCAAACAAAACCTTAGGCTTCATAAAAAGAAACTTTTGCAGATGTAATAAGAATATAAAACTAAAATTCTACCTCACTTTGGTGAGCCAATATGCATCTTCTGTATGGGACCCATCCACAAAAGAAAACATTGATAAACTACAACAAATTCAAAAAAGAGCTCCCAGAATTATTACTGGAGAATATTTGAAACTAAAAAGAATAACACCATTAGTTAAAATCAGGGGTCTCCAAACTGCGGCCAGTGGACCAGATACGGCCCGCGAGGCCCTTTCATCCGGCCCCTGGAACCATTTAATGTATAAAAAAGATACTATTTTTACCTGTAGTTTACCACAAAACTTAGAAGTTGGGGGGTTAGTTGTCTGCCTCCAAACTGCTTTTTGACAATAATGCGGTCCTTCGTCAAAAAAATTTGGAGACCACTGAGTTAAATAATAATATTAAGCCTTGAAACATTAGAGGATAGAAGTACCAAGAGTAAAGATGTAATGATACATAAGGCAATTAATTTTAATTTGGAAATACAACACAAAGTTAACTTAATACAATCCTCAGAATGGACATATGCATAAAAATGCTTTCCTTATTCCGTATGCAAGAAGAAACACATACAAATTCTCCATCTTCCCGTTGGGAATTTGGGCAAGGAATGTGTTGCCTGAAGAAACCAGGAAATCAAAAACTTTATAATAATAATCTTCTATATATAAATAGAGCGTCTGTAACAGAGAAGATAAGATTAGATATATTTCGGCTCAATTGGACCATGAGAAGATGGTAAAATATTTAATACAAAATTTAGATCCACAGATAGATGAAGTTATATAAAAGCCTGTAAATATGTTAAGAAGTAAAAATGGTTTTATGACAGCTCCACATGACAATTTACTTTTTAAATGTATCATTTAAAAATGAGTCATTTATTCGGAATCACTGCAAAGATCCATCATGATTAGCTGGAATATTCCAAAATGCATTTTAATTGTATTTTTTATTAAATACCTTATCTGGTGGTTGAGCTGGAGTCACAGCAAAACTGAGCCTTGCTTTGTTGGAATATTCATCACATAAATATGATAATATTGATGAGGCCAACCCTCCAAATGCATTGTGACTATCAAGCAGAATGTGAAAACCCTAATCATCAGAAATAGAAAAAATCAAACATATCTGGGTATTTTTTAACAAATACTCTTGTAACACAACATACACTTTTTACACATTTTAAACAATACGTAAGTTTTTGTAGTGATATACCACCATTTTAAAGTAATAAAATTGTATACAGATTTTGACACCATCATAGACCATCACCCTGTAAAATTTATACTAATTATAGTAATTCTTTGATCCTCAAAAAGATATTTCTTTTTTACAGATGATTTCACCAGCTTGTTGGCAAACAGTGTAAAACTTAAATATCATGTGTAAGGTGTGTGGTTTTTTTTTTTTTTNGGGGTTGTGAATAAAATATGCAAACAGTTTATCCAAATAAAAGGAAAAAAACAAAAAGGCAATTACTACCTGCAACTGATCACATTCTTCTGTGAAATAGCGAACCCTGTCCTCAATTTCATCCCACTGTTCTCTGTCTTGACTTACTTGCTGGCCCAGACCAAAAATATTAAATGGTGTTTCAGGGCTGAGAGATTATATAAATGGATTTTTAATTTGAAAAACGAATTATTACATAAACAATAAGTTTGGTTGAATATATTTTTATACATTTAATTTTGTACAAATATTTCCATTGTAAGACTATTTTTTAACAAAACACTTAAAATTAAACTAACTTATTGTGTTGATGATCTTTCAAAAGAAAAATAGAACGGGGATGTAGAGCAGTATGAATGTAATCTGACCATACATGTACATCATTATCAAGGTTGTAGTACTTCTTTCCAAACACAGGATCCTCCAATTTTATATTTGAGTGGGCTTGTCTTCTTTCTAAAATAAGGTGGGGGGGGGGGTGAAATCCTTTTAAAATAATTACAATTTAAAAATATTTTAATTTTTTAAATTAACTTGAATTTTCTTGTTCCTTTTTAATGTCTTATTCTTCTCACAAAAAGAGACACATTTTCCTTTTTAAATAATAATGCTTTTAAAAAAAATTGGATGCAAGTGCAACCTATAATAAGACATTAAGAGTAAATTAAAATAGGTTCATTTATCTCCTTGTCTAAATTATCTGTATAGGCACAGATGAATCTTAAATAGAGCAGATTTAAGCAGTGGGAGTACCATTCACTGTTCATGGTTGATGAAAGAACTAACACTTCAACAGTTAATTTTAAGCACTTTTATTTCATTTACCTTTTATTATCTTGGATAGAAAACTAAAACAACTTAGATAAATATTACAGTGTATGTTTTCTATCAAAAGCTTTCAAAATATTTTTCTGAATTACTATTCAATGCCACAAACCAGTCATATAAAAAGGAGCTTGTTTTTTTTTTTTTTTACTGAAAACAACAACTGTATGCCAAAATATATTTACCTATTTCATCTGTGTCATCATCCTCACTTTTTCTTACTTTATTTCCATCCTCACCTGAGTAATTCTCAAATTCCTGAAACAAATGTTTTAAAATTTTCATTATTCACACTACTCTAGAGGCCTATTAACCATCCCAAGCACCATAATGTCAAAATTTCATATTTTTCTTACAGTTTATGCTTTACAAACTTACCAAAATGAGTTTGTGCCTTTATAATTAACAAGGAAAAAGAACTACTGAGTATGCTGTTCTTTGAACAAAGAAGATATTTAAAATAATTTTTTGTACAAGAGCCAGTCAGAGATGAATTTCTGTAGAATTGCAAAACCCTGCAGTGTATTCCCAGAATTCTCCCTAACTTAATTAGTGAATTAAAACAATTATTTTAATAAAAATTCAAATAAATTATGCTTTAATTTTTTTTATTTTCTTACATCTTACAAGTTGCAAATCTGTACATTTTAGCCACAATTTGGATGGGAATTAAGCATCTTGAAAAATGTATGGAATTATTGAATTTTTTTATGATACGTCATTGGATTTAGAAAATAAACATTATTGCAAAGGATGGTGAAGACATAATTTAAATCTTTGAACTGGCAGAGCAATAAATTGGTATATAGTAATCTGTAACCCACTATTACTCTTTTCAAAATAAATTTTTGTTCTAACTTTGAGATTGGAAGAATACCTAAATTTAGAAGCTGGGAACATTTGAGAATAGACTGACAGTACTTTTCATTCAGCATTAAAATGCTGAGATTTGCCTTGAAATGTTAACTAATAAAGAAGGCACGTTTTAAGAAATTTAGAACATTGATATTAAATGATGAAAAAATTATGAATTGTTCAAATTTCCCTTTCTTTTCAGTCTTTTTTTTTATCCCAACAAATAGCTGTTATGTAAATGTAATAGTAATAACATTAGGATGGTTAAAATTTTATTTAAAATACCTCATCAAGATCTTTCAGATATTTATTTTTATTAACACTAGGAGCTTGATGTAGAGTGACATCACCAACCCTGCAATTGAAAAAAACAACATGAATAGATAATTACACCTAATAATAGATTTTTTAAGTAACTTATGATTCAACAATAGATTTATGACTTAATTTAAAATAGTTATCAAGAAATGTAAAAGTTAATAGGGGTGTGCCGGATCCGGTTCCGGATTTTCTTATGCGAAATCCGCCGGATCCGGATTCCATATTATTCCGGATTATTCCGGATTTTGGCTGTTTCTATTTATATTAATTATAGTCTGTGTCTCATAAAGACAAAGAAAGCTATAATAGCATATGACCCCGTGACCTATCGGCATTTTCTGATCACCGGTTTATAGTCTGTTTCAGGCATTCAAAAAACTTATCGGCGCATGCCGCTTAGTGAAGTGCATGTACCTATATTACGATATGTATTTGAAAGACGTAGCAAAGATACGGGTGATTAATCGGCCCACAAATTTGAGTTTGGTCTTTTAGTGACAGTTTTCCTGCTAGTCAAAGGCATTTGATTATCACATTAATAGTACGGCGAGGGTGGCTCAAACCCTATTTGAACAGAAAAAACGGGGAGGGGAAACGTGTGCGCAGCAAAATTCAATTATTCTGGCGAGTTGGCGATAGAAAAATAATATGTTTTTTTTAATAAATTCCATTTTATCATCATTGTTTACTCCGTAGCTTTATAATTTTATTATTAATTTTAAAGCGCGATTTGACTGAGCTGACCGGCATCACACACAAGAGAGGTAAACATGACGTCACAACGGACGGGGTGAGGCGTTGGTTTTTTAAACTAATGAAAAATGCCTTGCTAACTTTAACGAGCGATTGAACCGGTCCTCATATTTAGACCGGTGAACTACGAGTCCTCAAAATAAAATATTAAAAAAGACAATTAACCATCACTGTTTAATTAATTCTTAGGAATTTTTTTTTTTTTTAAATGCGTTGAATTGAGGGCAATGTGGAAAGAGCTGAACGCAAGCGGGGGAAGCTGGCTTTGATGCCATCAGACGACGCCAGGCGACAACATTCTCTTGCTAGTTCTCAAAACATAAGGGATATAATGTCGGTCTTTTTTTTGAGCGGTTAGCCGGTCCTAAAAAACGAGCGGTCTTAACAACCTTAGTATAAACTCCACTTCAATTTAAAGCATTCAATGTGACGAAATATTTTGTAACAGCTGAGCGCTGCGGGCTGCGGCTACGTCATACCGTTAGGTAACCAAGTGGTAACCGACCAGCCAATCAGAGATAGCGCAATGTCCCTAAAAGTATTCATAGATAGGCTAGGTCAGCACAGGCCTGCTGGCTTGACGCAATTTGATGGTCATCTGCCGTGCTTGGTAAGGTGGCGGGCTGGCGGCCAGGCGCTTGGGCAGTATAGTTGCTTATTATTTCTGTTACAATGTCATTGGTGATTGCGGTTAAGATGACGTCACGAATAATAATTACTCATACCCGCACTATCATGTATGGGATTGGGCCGATTGACCACTATTAGCAGTGCTGACTCTAGCCTCTGGTATGTTCAGAATATTAAACATTAAACAAGCTCAACGCTCGAAACAATCGATTAATGTATTGTGATCGTGTGGAATTCGGGAAAGAGAATTACTTTTATTTCAGATTATGATCCAGTGAGTCACAAAATCTGGCAAATTCCGAAATCCGGTATGTTCCGGATTCCGGTTGTTCCGGATACATGTAAATCCGACGGAACCGGATTTCACCGGATAGTGCAAAATTCGGCGGAACCGGATTCCGGCACACCCCTAAAAGTTAATAACCTAAAGCTATGGAAATGATTCCATTTTGGATATATATTAATGTAGTGTACTGTACAATTTTAAAAATGACAATGCTGTTTAGAATCATTATGTACCAATTTATGTTCTCTTCAGTTCCAAAGTCATAAAGTGTGCCATCTTTCTTTAGAGTTCCAAGGCTGTTTTTTAGGTCAAACAGGACAAGGCGAGGTGTGTATGTCACATCACCCTAAGTTAAGAGAAAAAATTAATATAGAACTTATGAATTTGGTTTCAATCTTATGTTTTTCACACCAAGCAGCTTGCTCTGCTGTTATGCAGAGTAGACAGTAAAATGAGGAAAACACAGAAAGAACACCCCACATGAGTATTTATATTAAGAATAATAGTTTATATCTATAGGTAAAATATTTTTCAAATTGGACCAATAAATGGCAGTGTATTGTAAGAAGACTTTGATAAGATTAGGTTGCATTGATTGATAAGAAACTAATCAGCTTTTTTGTGGCTATCATAATTATAATTTTTGCAACAATTAGCCAGCCTAGAAAAGCAGAAAATCCTGCCCTAAATGTTATTCTTAAACGATTTGGTTTTGTAATTTGGATATACTTTTCTGTGGAATACTTTACCTTTAAAGTTTTTCCTTCTCTGTAAAGAACATCATGATTAACCTCTTTAGGATGTTCCTCAAGAAGTTTTGAGTCATAGATAAAAGTTGATTCCTAAAAATTAATAACAAGAGAGATTTCCAAGATAATCAAGTGTTTGAAATTTCAAAATAGTTTAATACTACAATGAAATAGGTTATGTACTAAATGTTAAATAATTAAAGCTGGGTCTTAGTTTCTAGGCTCCCACAACTATTAATGCTTTGATTTGTGAAAAAAATAAAACAGTATCTTTAGACATTAGGCCTAAATAACAGATGTGTATATCCATCAAGTTTTCTAATATTTAAGTAGAAAAGAAGTTAGTCTTTCAATAATTGAATATAAATCTAAATAAATTATAAGTGAATAAATTTAAGAAAATTAACTACATTTTTTAAATTCTAATGTTAGGAAATATAGATGAAAACCTGCTCTTGTTGCACTTTCCATAACATGTTATATTTATATACTTTATTAATTCTTATTTCTACTTATTTGGTTTCTCGTGATAATACACTTAAAAATCTATCATTGTTATTCTGTTAAAGTTCCTTTTGGGTATTATTATAAGTTATTTGGCAATCCTCAGAATCCCAGTGCCCAATTTTTTTTTGTGTTAGGGGCCGGCCATAAAGTATTTTTGACAATTTTTAACTCCCCCCTCCAATACACAAATCTTGCAGCCCCCCCCCCCACCCAAAAAAAAAGTATGTCACACTTTTTAACAAAAATAATTTTTTATTAACAAAATAATTAAAATTTATTATAAAACACTGTGACGTCTCACATGGCCGGACACCCCCCTCCCCCCTTGTCACACTTTCTAACATACCTGCCCCCTCGGGAGCATGACGTACTTTATGGACGGCCCCTTATCACATAGATATGCTTTGTTACTTATACTTATATATGTCATTATTAACACTATATATTTCATTAATCAGTACATATTTCAGTGTATTTTCATTAGATTTTTAATTATGGCAGGTATACCAGCCGCTCCAATAAAAATTACTCCTTTGTTGTTTTACTTGCAGAACAACTGTCCGGAATTGAATTATCTCTGCGTGATTTGTATTCTTGTGATAAGGACATTAATTACAATTTATAGTATTTGATGAATGGTTATTCCAAAAAAATAAATATTACTTGTTCTGTCTTCTATTAATTAATAAAATATTTTGATGTTGTATACTTCCTCTTATTAATTATTAGTATAAGTGAAAGTGTGAAATAATTTGGGACCGGGGATTCCAAGGATTACCAGTTTTATATAGTTATTATAGTATATAAATATATCACATAAAGTGTAACACATTCAATCTTTTTTTTTCTTTTTTTTAATTTTACACATTTTTTGACTTTGATACATGCAGCTAGAATCAAAACAAGATCAAAGTTTGACATAAAACTTCTCAGCTTATTATCGTTGAACGGATCAAAAATGGCGGCCGTAGATGGCGGAAGCGTCTAGTACGGCACTGTTGCTAAGTTGTGGTTACTTGCCTCTTACTATTATTTCCACAGCTGTCTCCCTCCCCTAACAAATTTAATAAAACCTGGGAGGGGTCTAAGGGCAGGGAGAACGCCTCCCCGTATAATTATAAATAAATTTATTTATTGAATTTAAAAGCTCGCTCTTTTTCACTTTGCCACCGTAGCTCAAACATCGTAATGGAAATTTATCAGTGATTTGCTAAATGGAAGCTGATTTATGTGCTATTTCAGAAGGATATAACTCGAGAATTACTTATAAAATTAGTGATAACAGTGTATTTTTCATTATTGTCTTCAATTGACCATTGCCCGGCCCATTTCATTTTCAACATTTTCCCTCAGTTGGGAGTATCGATCCGCCCGCCATCTTTATCACTTGCATTGCAACAAAAGACAGTATTTTGGCCTGATCTGTACAATATATTTTACCAACTTCTCTAGTGAGTGATGTGGCACAACACAAAGCACCAAACAAAGCCAAAACTAAGACTAAGACTCAAAATTAAGAGTACTTAGAGTCTGAATTAAGAGTACTAAGAGTATAGTATTAGACTTAGACGAATCTAATTTTTTTATTTAACTAATCTAATACTAATATTATACTAAATACTAAAAGCTGATACAGTTAAATCCGACTTAACGTTCCCACTCAACATGGCCGCCGTCTTTGCTGACATGCCGTGTACAAAAGAAATTGGAAAATTCAACTATTAAAATTCTAAAACTTAACTAACCCTAACCCTAAATTCACAAATCCAATTATGATAATAAACAAAGGGGAGGTAATAAATAAATAAGAAAACAAACAAGATTCAAGGGAAGCAACTATCCTTCATAGCAACCGGAAGAGACGCGACGCTGCGGTCAGAGTAATACATTTTAGCCCTATTTATAATAGTACTAATATAATATTATATTAAAGTACTAACTAATTACTAACTAATTAATAGAGTTATTATTAGATTTTGATTTAGACCATGGGTGACCATGACCAAGTTAACTAAGTTACCTGCAAATTCCACCAATGGGTTCCAATAAAGTTTGAATACTGGCCAATCTGTAGTGTAATTATTTCTCTGTTTGACATTATCTTTTTTAATATCAAGAATTATAGTGAAACTGTATAGTCTAGTATAATATTAGTTAATTATTAGTATATGTATAATAAATTCAGCAAGTTATATAACTTATAGCAGAGTTCTAGATTCGCTAACATAACATGTTGTTTTGTTTATGCGCAGCGAAGATCCGTTATTGTTGTCCGTAGACTTAAGACCCTAAATGCAGTTTCACTAAAATCATTGAAATGCTCTTAGAAATCTTATCTCATATGACTCATATGTGATATAATACTAACACATCTTCTATACAGAAGGTTATCGCGCCATACGCTTATCCATGATTTTGATAACTCTATAAAAATTAAAATATTTTAAAATATTATAATGTGTTTATATAATTTTAATTTCCCAGGTTGCCAATAATAATGGAAATATATTCAAATATGTTATCTTATACTGACACTAAAACTTATACAGGAAAATATGGCAAATATTGTGTCATACGCTTAAACCCCTGGTTTAAGTCTAATCTTGTAAATACCAGCCAGCAAAAAGGAAGATTTGTATGAGTATTGTGAATGGACTCACTGGAACAAGAAAGTGTTTTTATTCCTACGTCTAACTGAGTGTTGTATTAAATTGTTGTTGCCTTGCAATTCCAAGTTTCTTTTCATAATCATAAACCAAACGTTGGTTGGGGGGGGGGTCCAATTTTTTATTACTTTTTAAAAATGTAGATTCCATGGCAATTTTTCCTTTTTTTTTTTTTTTCCAAGGTTTTTTTTTTTTTTTGGTGTAAATTTCAGTATGTTGTTCTCACTTAATTTTGTTACATTGGTTGTATAATTATTTTTTATTTATTATAATATTATAATTATTTATTATAATAATTGCCTACCATTATTCATTCATTTTATTTGTGTATTGTTTGTTCTTTAAGGAATGCTCTTTGCCGAAACGTTTGCTGTTTTGTTACGTCCTAACTCATACCCTGTTTATATGTTTTATATTTACTAATTTATAAGCCTTTAGATTTTTTCAATTTTTTTTAAAATAATTAATAAACAATATAATAGCGCAGATCACAGAATCTGCATCGCTAAGGAACATAGTAAAACTGTCCATTACAGTTTAAAACGTTCAAAATATTATTTTTTCTAATGTCTATGCGACAGGGGAAATAACACAATAAAAATGTCAATTACCTGTTTTTGTTACTACCTTGAGATGTTTGGCTTTAATCGAAATTAACGAAATATACATATTTTAGGGCTGGTAACGATTAATTTAAATGTAATCGTTAACTTATGGAAAATTAACGATTAACTTCATGAATAATATATGTATGTATATTTGTCTCATACGTGAGCGTAGGCTTTTGTATTTTAATTTTACGATCGACTTTCTTTTACCCAGCAAAATCTATGAGCATTCACTCTTTTAAACTATAAACGGTGTAAAATTTACAGAAATGCACGTGTATTTCCTCTCTCTAATTTAAACTTTTAACAATAACCGAAAATGTATGTAATTATTTCATAATCAATTAAATTTACTTTAAAAGTTCATAATATTATTATTTGTTTGTTCTAACAAAAAATAATAACAATAATTTATATGATATATCTATTATAAGAAGAAAATGATATGAACTAATTTTCAGTCATAATAATCATAAAAATTGGAAAATGTTTAAAATAATAAGTTTATTAACAAAGCTAGTGTTTATACTCTACGTAAAGTGACTTTTTAAATGTTAATATTGACTAAAATTAATGGTATTGGTATCACATTTAACCTGTAACTAATCAGCCTTTGTTGTAGTTTAAGCGTTAAAGCCCGCTGCCATATTCATATTTAGTTGAACAAATTAAACCCTCAAAAATGTACAGTACAGCTTTAATATTCAATTTTAAATTATACACATTTTCTTTAAAATACTTGACATTTTTTTATCTGATTCATTCATCAAATTTAGTTCTCCTGTTTATTTATTATTACTAAAATGGAACAATATTTAAAAATAGCGATCAAGGCTAAGCATTTTGAATTCTAACATATGTATAACAATGTCATTTTTATTTACTGAGACTTAATATGGGAAACACCGCAGCCTTTTAAAAAAAAAAAAAAAAAAAAAAAAAAAAAAGTTATGTTGAGAATTGAGATGTAACAGACTACAGTAGCAGTTTAAAATTGTTGTTAAAATGGGAGAAGATGGAACTGATCGGTATGAGAAGATTGACTTTTTAGGAGAAGGACAGGTTTGTTTTGTGTTTTGGTAATCCTGCAGATTTTACTCGTATATTATTTTAGAGCGAAATTTAATTTTCTCGTGAGAACTTACGTTTTTAATTTATTAAAGGCATTATATATTATATGTCTTTATTATATGTTGTCCATTGCCATTGGCAATTGGGTTTTGTGACCCGTTTTTCTAAAATGTTCACAAAAAAGCACATAACTTAATAACCAACTGTACAAATCAAATGAAATTTTCTACAAGTGTTAATCAATGTATAATAAACATGTTTATAGATATATATTTTTTACAAGCCACTTAATATTTTTAGAAAAAATTAAAATGCAAAAAAAAAAAAGTCCAAATTTTTTAATTTTTTTTTTAAAAAAAAGCAGTAATAATTATAGTTTTAGAATGTTTATACATTCAATAGGCCTTATTAACAATAAAAAAATAATAATATGAAGACACATTAATTTATAAATGAGACTTTAATTATATATGTACATATAAATTATTTATAAATATAAAAATTTATCAGACGCAAATATGTACACACACATAAAAATAAGGATGTGGCTAGCGCTACGACAATTTTGTCGTAGCGGCAGACGACCCGGTCGGATGGTGCTAGCGTTACGACATGTCGTAGCGCTAGTCAGGAAACTAGTGCTACGACATACGCAACTTCTGCTACGACTAGTTTTAGTCACTCTTTGCAGTAAACACCTGGAACTGGAAAGAATTAAATCTTAAGAAACTCTTCTGTAAATAATTGTAAACGCATAAATATATTAAAATACGACATTATTTGTGTGTGTATTAATTCTAAAATCTAAATTTATTGAAATAAATTTTTAAAATAGATTTTGATTTAATATAAGTATTGGTCTACCGATTATAAGAATATCAGCCGATTTTGCTATACTATAGTATACTTGTGTAAGTGATGCCGATAAATTAAAATTTAGAGTATAACGTAAAGCCTAAAGCCGTAAATGAAAATCCGCAAGCAACTGATTCGCGCATAGTCGCAAGAATGTAGGCCTAAAATAATTCGTTTCGTGTGGAATAATAAAATGTGCCGTGTGCTGACATTTCACAGGAAACCATTCCATTCATCCTTCTACATCATTTTCACTCTATTACTAATACTATTACTATTGAGGGGGGGGGCAGGTAATAACAACCGCACAGGCCTCCTCGTTTACTCGCNCCCCCCCCCCCCCCCCCCCGCCTCTCTTTCCACTATTTATGACGAGCAAGTCTGCGGGGCATGATACGCTATGCCTCATTCGTCTGACAATGGCTTCAAATCCCGCAACACCCCCCCTTCCCCCGCTTGTGTTCAGCACTTTTTCGCGATGCCTTCAATTCAGAGAATTTTTCAAAAATATCTTTCAAACAAATTTAGTAACAGTAATGGTTTATAGTCATTTTTTAAACTCTTGCCTCACCTTTTTCGTTGGTGATGCCGACTGAGTGTCAACTTGCGAATCAAAAAGAAAAAAATAATATTAGCATACTTAAACACAGTTTTAGTCGTAACTGTAAGTAAGCACATAACACATTTTTACGACTGTCGTAGCAGCTGACGACCTGACCGGTTGTCGTAACGCTAGCCAAGCATATGTGGATTGGCTAGTGTTACGACTAGTCTAAAATCTAAATATTTTTTTTATTTTAACAGATTTAGTCAACGTATCTGCTTTTCAGAGTAATAACAAAAATTATTAGCTTACTCATTATGATGTTTAAAAAAAAAAAAAAAAATTAAATTTAAAAAAAAAAAAACATGACGCAGCGGGATTTGATCCCGCTATCACTAGTGTCGTATCATTGCAGAGCAACCCGACTATCATTTGATCTAGCCAAGCTGATGAAAATCAGTAATTTTTTAAAATTATAACTGTTTTTCATTTAATGGCTCAATCTATATTTTCTTTTAAACCCTTAAAATTCATTAATTAGCTTATCTAGTAATCATGATATTTCATTATGAGAATTATGGTTTAGTATTTAAGTATTAGTAATAGCATATTTGAAAATACAAAAAATTGTTTACGACATGTCGTAACGGCAGACAACCCGGTCGGATGTTGCTGGCGTTACGACATGTCGTAGCACCAGCCACATCCTCCTGGGTTGTCTGCCGTTACTTTGTCGTAGCAGTAGACACTCCGTAAAAATAAAACATCCACTAGATGACATAATTTATATATAATCTTCACCAAGAGTTTCTGTGCCTCTATATGACTATGCGATTATGTATCCCAGTATCCTTTGTCTTTGTGAAAAGTAAATTGCCATCATTTTTATTTAATTTTACTTGTGGGGCCATTGCCTCGTCCTTAAACTGTGGTGGAATTTAAAAATGTATGTGAATAATATGCACTGTGACTAAATGATATAGTATAAGTATTTATAGATTCATAATTTTATTAGTCTTTACATGAAATGTCCAAAGTGCTTGTTAGGTTTTGGCTTATGTTTTAAAATGATATCTTTTTAAACACCTAATACTAATATACCAATACTAGTAACGCTTACATTATTGTTTAATATAAAGAAATGAAAATGCTTTTTTGTTGCAGTTTGCTACTGTTTACAAAGCAAGAGACAAAAATACTGATAAAATAGTTGCAGTTAAAAAGGTATGCATCTTTAATCATGAAAATTAGATTAAAATTAATCTTTTGAAACTAATTTTGCTTATTTTAAAGTATTGAACATGATAAAGGTGTTTTTTGCATTTTTTTAAATTGACAATCAAAGTTTGCAGTTGTTAATTTCATAAATTTCTTCTAAATTAAAAAGTTGCCAATCAAATTATAAATAATCAATAACTTTATTTTTCAGATTAAGCTTGGTTCAAGAACAGAAGCAGCAGATGGTATCAACAGAACAGCTCTTAGGGAGATCAAACTTTTGCAAGAGCTTTCACATACCAATTTAATTGGGGTATGAATTTCATTTAAGTGTGAAGTTTAGACTGGTTACCAAGTTTTACTATAAGCATTGCATTGTTTAGTTTGATGATTATCAGCCCATTGTTTTACTAATTAAAAAAATCCATATATAACCTGATCTAAATCTGATTTTAAAATAGTAATTAGCAACTTAATTTTTGTTTTATATTTCCATTTAGCTGTTGGATGTTTTTGGTCACAAATCCAATGTCAGTCTTGTCTTTGATTTTATGGAAACAGACCTTGAGGTAAATATTTTTAAAATTATAATTTACAATTACTTATATTTAAATCTTTAAAAACTCACAATTTTAATTCATAAACTGTTACAAAAATGTTAATTTTTTAAAAAATTCTTTATTTATAGTTATGAATTTAAAAAAAAAAGTAAAATAAATGAATTTAACTAAAAAGCTAAAGATTCTTAATAAAGATCCACCCAGCTGCGTTTCCTAGCATATCTAAGATAAAACTAGCATTTTGGTCATCCAGTAAATTTATCTCAATTAGAAAAATTCCGGACATTTAATTTTAAAACAGTCCATTTTAGTAATAGTACCTTTTAAAAATCTTATAAAAAGACTTTTGCTATTTAAAAAAATACATTTTTGCATTGCAGGTCGTCATCAGAGATTCAAACATTATCATGACTGCACCCCATATAAAGTCCTATGTTTTACAGACACTTCTTGGTTTAGAGTATTTACACACTTACTGGGTCCTTCACAGGGTTTGTTCTGATAATGCTTTCTGTACTCTACAATTATATATACCAATAATACTGTATACACTCGTTCTATAGCCCGTTCGTTCATAAGCCGACCACCGTCTTTTTAGAAGAGAATAGTATAGAAAGTGGTAACCCACTCGTAAGCTGACCCCAAGTGTTACCGGTATTTTTTGTTTGTTTGGTAAACAGTAGCAAAAGTGTGTACATTAAAATTCGTTGTTGAAAACAAAATTTACAATTTTTTTTATTAAAACATGCACAAAAATAATTAAAATGAATAAATAAGGTAAGTGCTGATGTTTAATAATATTTTATAGCTTCTGGTAGAGCAGTCGAATCTTGTAGAATATAGACAAAAAACTTGATGATCGACAATAACAACACTGATATTCAATGTACATGCAGAAATCACCTATGACCTGCTTGTAAAATGACCTTAAAGTCAGCTTTAGAACGAGTATGTACGGTAACAACATGAATGTTTTGTTAAGTAAATAATGTTTAAATAAATGAAACTGTTGGATGACTGGTTGTGTGGTGGATGTTTAAGACTAGCGCATGATAAACAAAGTCATGAGGTTCAATCCTCAGTGCAAGCAAATTGCCTCTAAAGGCATAATGGAAATTTTAAAAAAGTGATTCTTTATAGGGTCCTAAATATTCTATTGTCTCTGCACAGCTGTGTTTCCAAACATACCATAAAAACATTTATACAATGAAATAATTAAACATTATGGTGTGGATGGGACTTGCTGACCTAGTAAGGGTAATTGGGACAACCCTTCTAGTCCACCAACACTATTGAAAAGGCATGTTCTTCCTCTTAACATTAAATTAAACAGTTACACTAGAGATTCAATAAAAAATGATGTGCACTAATTTGTAATATTAGTACAGCGGGACCTCTCTAAGTCAAACTTCCCTAAGTCACAGAATTAATTGTTAGGTCCTGGCCAAATTCTGTGCCTATTTGGCCATTTTTCATAACTCAAAATCTCAGTAAGTCGATTTTTTTTCCTGGTCCCTTTGAGTTTGACTTAGAGAGGTCCGACTGTAATATCTAATTTTTTTTTACTGATTAAGTTTCTCTATTTTTATCATAAATTAATTTTTACCATCATTCTTTTATTTTGCTTGAACTAGGATATCAAACCCAATAATTTACTAATTAATGAACAAGGTGTCCTAAAGATAGGTGACTTTGGCTTAGCCCGATTCTATGGTTCACCTAGTAGGCCCTACTCACATCAAGTTGTTACCAGGTTAGTGCCATGAGGTCTGTAGTTTGTTTTATTTTTTTCTAAAATGGTTGGAGAGATTATTTAAACTTTGATAACTTTTTCTGTAATTTGCCAAATTTATATTCTCCATTTGCAAATGAAAAAAAACAACATTATTACTAAGACAAATATTCTATGAACAATATTATGACTTTTTTTTTTTTTAAATATTTCAGAGCCTGAAATAATAAGCTACCTTTTTTATTTAAAAAATTTTGTATAAGTTTTACAGTACCAATTATTCTTACTGATATTTTTTAGGTGCTAATGTAATTGTCTCTAAAATAATAATGTTCTTTTATCATTACAGATGGTACAGATGCCCAGAACTACTTTTTGGAGCTAGAGCTTATGGAGAGGGAGTTGATATTTGGGCAGTCGGTTGCATTATTGCAGAACTGCTTATAAGGGTAATGCACTAAAAGGCCATCCATTTAGTGTGGCCATGATTTTGTATACTTGTGTGTATAGTTTAGGAGGAAAGAAGTCTGCAAAAAGTTCATTCATTAATAAAATTGAACAATAATTTATAATCTTCCTCAAATTCTAGTCTTATCTCGAATTTCAAAGAATTGCAAAGTCTTAACCTACAATTTTTTAGATTGATATTTTTTAAAAAAAATTTATGTTTTCTAGCTACCATTTTTACCAGGGGACACAGATTTAGATCAGCTTAGTCGTATATTTCAAGTGTTGGGCACACCAACAGAGGCAGACTGGCCGGTAAGTCTTTTTTAAAAAAAAAAACATATAAAATGGAGAAAAAATTGTTTCATTTAAATGATTTAGAATTAAGAACGAATAGAAAGAAAAAAAAATTTCATGTCAGAGGAAGTTGACTTTGATAATTAGTAATTCAGTCTTAAAATCCTAAAATTGTATAGATTCTTATTTTCAGGATGTGAAATCACTACCAGATTATGTTGTTTTTAAAGAGTTTCCAAAGCAGTCCATGAAAAACATATTCACAGCTGCTCCTGATGATTTATTAGAAGTCTTAAACTCGATGTTGTCATTGAATCCTTCCAAGCGTTGTTCAGCTTCCCAGGTAACGGTCATTAGAACATATTTTAATAAACATATAAGTATTGTGTGTCATTAGTATTTTTTTTTTAAAAACAATCAATTATATTCTATATTAAAGCAAGATGAATCGATGTAGTTCATGGATAAAGAAATTGGATATGCTCCTTCAGAATTTTGAAACCCTAAGTGTACAATGCACATGTTTTAATTTTAGTTAAATGATGTTACAATATCAGACTCTTCTTTCTGGTACTTAACTGCTGTGCCTAAAGGTTCAGATGGTGTACATTTGTTAAAATTTTCTTTACAGGCACTGCAGATGGCTTACTTCAGCAATAAGCCTGCTCCTACCCCAGGACCTCAGCTGCCATTTCCCAAATCAAATAAAATTATTGACAAAGAAAAGGAAGCCAAGAAACCATCTTTAAAGCGTAAACAAGATGGTTCTGCTGATCCAGGTATACTACTGCTTTGCAAGTAATCTTTTACTTAACTACCTGAGTATTTTTATCACGTGCTGATGACTGTGTAAGAACAGAACAGAGGCAAATAAATAGAGATTATCCTCTAAGTGTAATGCATTTGTACAAACTTGAATGGATATTTATCGAAAATTTGTATTCAGATAGCTCATGGGCACATCATTTCAGATATCCAGATTTACTTTAGTGATATTTTTGTTATTAAATTTATTTAAAAAATATTTTGGAAGGTGGTGGTGGAGAGGGGGGGTTGTAAAATAAAAAATCTCACAACTCAATGTTATTTTATTTCTGGATTTGTTGGAATGGTTTATTTTATTTTATTATTATTATTAATTATATTTTGATGTTTCTCAAACTTTGTGTGTATTTTTTTCCTCTTTCAGGTGGCCTGAAGAAACGGCTTATTTTCTGATGTCATTACTTCTCCATGCAAAATTGTATACCTTCCAGTTCTTTTTCAAATACCATGCAAACTTTAGGCTCCTGATGCTAGGGAAGAGTTAATGTTCTTGTAATAGAAAGAATCTTTCACTTCAAGCCATGAATTTTCTCCAAGGCCTAAGGAATGTTTATGTACAAATATCTACTTAAAGAACTGGTCTAGAATAATAAAGCTACTGAACTTTGCTTACACAGCTGAGCTGTGCATTTAAGTTTGATTTCCTTACTTTGTCAAGAAAAGTAAGTTTCATCATCTCCACCTAACATTGTTTCATGAGAAAGATAAAGTGAGCTTTAGTTGAATAAACCCCGTTGCAATCAAGACCCACAAAATTTTCATGTTTCATAAATAAATAAATTATTTTAAACTATTTTATTTAGAATTAGATATGCACAATGAGATGACAAAATATAAAAGAAAACAGCATCTTTTAAAATTACAATTAAGCATAATTTTGTAAATATTTTAATCAAGCAGATAGTCAGGCGAAATTCCTTTTTCAAATAAACACTTCAACAAGTCAGTTAATGTAATTTCTTTTAAATATACAAATAACCCTCTTGTATATTGGAAAGAAGTTTAGAAGCTTGTAATTCATATAAGTACTGTGTACTCAACCTTCATTTCATCCTGAGGATTTCTACATATATTCATTATTGTTCTGCACTATGTTCCGCTAATATATGATGTGCCCAGAAAAATCACCTTTAATGTTATGAATTTATTTTTTTTTAAATTGAACATTAAAGAAATTTAAATATTTTAATGTAGTTACTAAAAATTCCATTGGCTGTTGTGTTGTCGCTGTTAGGCAGCCTATTAAAGTATCAGATTAAACCACTAAAAACTTGAAAGTTGTAGATCAAGTCCCAAAACAAAATTTCAATATCAATTACAAGCCTGCACTTTGTTATTTGTATTTTTTATGATAGTAATTTAAGTGTGTGCTTCCTGCACAGTAAATAAAGTTTTAGTTTGTTTTTTGGGCACATAGAAGAATCTCCCATAACATTCCCTTGTTTTGAAAATTATTTTCTTCAGTATGTTCACTTGGTTCAGAGATAAATATAACATCATTAGTCTGTGATGATGAAAGATGTAGATGTTTGTCTGTGATGATGAAAGATGTAGATGTTTGTCTGTGATGATGAAAGATGTAGATGTTTGTGATGATGAAAGATGTAGATGTTTTTCTGTGGTGATGAAAGATGTAGATGTTTGTCTGTGATGATGAAAGATGTAGATGTTTGTCTGTGATGATGAAAGATGTAGATGTCATTTGTGATGATGAAAGATGTAGATGTTTGTCTGCGATGCTGAAAGATATAGATGTCGTTTGTGATGATGAAAGATGTAGATGTCGTTTGTCTGTGATGATGAACGATGTAGATGTTGATTGTGATGATGATAGATGTAGATGTTGTTTGTGATGATGATAGATGTAGATGTTGTTTGTGATGATGATAGATGTAGATGTCGTTTGTGATGATGATAGATGTAGATGTTGTTTGTGATGATGATAGATGTAGATGTTGTTTGTGATGATGATAGATGTAGATGTCATTTGTGATGATGAAAGATGTAGATGTTTGTCTGTGATGATGAAAGATGTAGATGTCGTTTGTCTGTGATGATGAACGATGTAGATGTTGATTGTGATGATGATAGATGTAGATGTTGTTTGTGATGATGATAGATGTAGATGTCGTTTGTGATGATGAAAGGTGTTAATGAGATTGAATGTGAATGCTTATTATTTACAAGTGTTAGCAGTTTTTTAATTAAAGACATAGCAGTTTCATGTTTAGTTTTTATCTGGTATTTTGTCATCTTAATCCAATTGGTGGTCAAATTCTAACAATTTGTGCAACCTGCTTTACCTCAGCACATTGTACTCAAAATGCATTTCAATTTTTTCATCTTGAACATTGAGACATCTCATGTATGTAAAGTCTTTGTGTTTTTTTAAACGCAGTGTCAAAATTTGTTTTGAATAATTTTTAGATGAAAACCTATGTATGTGTGTTGATTGTTAAAATTGAATAAAATGAACTATTTTTCTATTAATCTGCTGAATGTTGGTTCATTTATCTCCAAAATAAAATTATCATGAGTAAGAGATGAATTTGTCTATAACTTGTTAATTTTTTGTAAAAAATAACAATTATTCCATATTCTTTCTCTTCATTTTTTTTTTTTTAGTTATAACTAACTTTTGAATAGTTTTTTTTTTTAAAACACTAAACAAACAGACAAGTAGTCTGTAGGTTTTTAAAAAAAAACAAAAAAAAAAAAAAAAAAAAAAAAAAAAACTTCTGTCTTGATTTCACGGCTCTACTTAACAAGGCAAGGTGCCAGCTTCCATTTCCACAAGTCGTTCTGAAAACCCCTTTGGCACTGACCCCGCTCTTATCGTCGCGTGGATCATTCAAAACAGTAAGGAGCGCCCTCTAACCACTTTATCAGCTTGATTGTTGAAATTTATTTTTGGACCTGACTTTCCCCTCGCCTCCCCAGTCGCCGTGGTTTTTGTTTTTTTTTACTAGAGAAACGTACCTGCGTGTTGTGATTTCTACAATAGTTGTTATCAACCTTAACCCAGCCAAGGGTTGAATGTATGTTGGATCTTTTTGTCAAACATCAATTAGCAACCCCCCCCCCCACACACACGCACACTTTTTTTGGGGGGGGGGCGGGGGAGGTGAGTGAGCGTTGTGTGACTTGGTCTGCAATACCTTCAACACGCGTGCCAGGGGAAAGTAGAGTTCACCTGTGCAAAGGTACAGTCATAAACAAGGTGATCAACTTTGGTCCGACGTCGAGAATTTGAACAGGACAAATACCCGCACATAAACAAAGAACTAAATATTTGTTTCATCTTGACATTTATTTTTAATAAGCATGAAGTATGATGAAGTCGTTATACGATTGGCATATAAATAAGTGTGTCATCAAAATATTCTTATAACAGCACGAAGACATACAATTGAAGCCATCTGCACATGTACCATACACTGTTATGACTAGCCCACCGTTTGCTTATATACTTTTTAAAATTATTTTAATGATTTTTTGTATCATTCCTAATATTAAACCGATACTTCCAGAACTACTTGTGACAACCTCACACTTCACTTAAATAAAACACCATAGTACTAATCATAGTAGTTAAGTAGTATTAAAGCCCCTTTTAAATCTTTTTTTCTCCCTTCATCCTTTTATCCCGTCATGAAAAAAATCGAAAGTAACCATTTCTAATTTCTATATTGAATAGATTTGAGAGTAAAATTTAAGATTATAAAATCCAAAATTCATTTCTGACTACTGTATTTCCTTGGAGGTAAATTCCTATGATAACATTAAGTTTTATATATATTATCAATTCAATCCAAGACTGACGAACTCTAATTTAAATTATTCACTAGTTTTAAAATATTTTTTTTAAACAGCATTCACACATTTAAAATTACTAGAAATATGACAGCTTGAGTGAAATAAATGAAAGACTTGTAGCGTGCATAGGCTGTGCATGCATTTCAATACTTTAGAACATTTATCTGGGGATTTAATGTGGTAAGAATGGGAGTTCGTTCATTAATTAACCAACCACGACTCTTCTCATCTGTGTTTGCAGACAGTGTGTTATCAAAGATATCATAGATTGTTTGGAATTTTCGAACTCAATCTCCGTCGTTGTCCTTAATTATCAAAGATACCTAAACAATTAAATTTTATTACCCTCTTCTGCATAATGATTACAACAAAAATCCATAACCCACCCCTCCACCAGAACACATTGGCTATTTCGTAAATTTCAATTACCTAATTTTAAATTTACCACTCGAAAAAATACAGATTCGAGTAAAGCAATTCTTTAAGTTAAAAAAAAAATCACAACTAATGCTCCTTCCTCCAGATGTGCCAACGAATTCTTTTTTTCACGCCGAACTAAATTAATATAGTAAATACCCCAGGTTTATAACATCAATATTTATTTTACCGTGTAATTTGAATACATTATGCAGCATACTTGCGTGAGCTATTAATAACAATACCATTTAGCGCTGATGTCATGATTTTTATTGCAGCGTTGCTTTGGTAGGAGGACTTCCAAGTAACAAATAGAAAGAAACACGTCGATGGTAGAAATACAAGGTTCAACGCCATAAGCATTCCTCTCAACACATTTTTTATATTGATCGAATAATTATTTAGGCGCTGTAAAAGATTTTTGAAAATTGAAATATGAATACATTACAAGGGCCTTCCAAATGTCTGCAGTGTAGTAGGTTACCTTGAAAGAGAAGCTGTTTAGTAAGTTGGTATTCAAAGCATTGAGTGCTTGGATCAAAAGCATGCACCTTTCAATAACATGTTTTTTATGGAAAGCTCTGGCAATATTATATGACACAATAAAATCATTATATGAATTTTGAAAATATTTTAATAGGCTAAAAAAATAATAATGAAATAAATGCTGCCCACCCCCATCCCCAAAATGCATTGAACTCACAAGTGATTTTTTTTTTTTTAAAATTGAAAAATATAGCGCTGAATTGGCTTAGAGTCTGAAATGTAAAATCAAAATCATTGCTGAAGAAAGCTGATAATAACTAATTGCGGAAATGTAGACCAGGCAAACACTTAACGCTGTAATTGTAATACGTTTTGTCCAGCCGATTGTTCCTCAAAATAGATTTAAAATCATTAGCACTGCACAGTTAGTTAATTTTAAGAAATATGTAACAGCTGTACAAAGATTCTTTCATTAATATCTTTAAGTACTGTACACATGAATCAAAATCATAAAGAATACATTTTTTTTAAAGTAATGGACTCAGACATGTAATATGAGGTAGATAATTGTGATAATATATGTTACAACAACCATACAAATAGATTCTTTTTGCTTTTAAAAGCTTAAAAGCCACATGACGAAAATAGGTGGTATTGGCCATGAGGTCTTGGTATTCTCAATTCAACCAAACAACTCATCACTAGCTGGCTTAGTGGTCGACACGGACACGAACAAAATTATTTAGCATTTGACACAAATCACATTGAATATCCTGTTACATTCGGACACGATAAAAAGTCGGACGCAATATGGCTCAAGTGTGAATGTATATATATGTTTCATAATATGTATAAACAGTTTGGTCGATGAATAGAGATAAAGAATTTTTTTTTTACAAAGTCAGGAGGCACCGATCTAATGGTTAACCTTGACAATTACCATTTTATAAATGTAGAACTTCTTGATTTCACAAAGAATCTGTGTAGAGACCCGAAGTGGCCAAACCCTGTGTAATAAACTCTAACATAGTCCGTCAGACTAGCATGTGTAATCATGCGTATTAATATTATGAACCAGCGGAAGCTCACCTTTTTTTTTCATCTTGGAAACTCTAAGATGATTTCATAAATTTTCTCGATGCACCTTATAAAAATTGTATCAATAAACCAATTTGACTGTGTATAATGGAACAAGGCTCAAACATATCATAATCGTATAAATGACATTATAAAGAGTGTGATGAAAATCTCGTAAATGGGCAAGAATAAGCTCATGGTGCGTAGAGGTTTGAAGGACAATTTTTTGACAATATTCAGGTAGAACACCATGCTTAATATTTCATTCGGTTAAAAGTAACATACTTTTAAAAGTATAGAATCATCAGAGGCGCCACTAGAGGGATGCAGGTGGTGCTGCCCGCACCTGGTGACACCAGGTCCGGCTTTAGGCATAGGCAAACTAGGCAGCCGCCTAGGGCCTCCGATTAGTCTTATCATTAATAAGAACACAATAATCTTTCCAAATTTACTTTTTAAATTAACTTTAGGTCCCGAGCGCAGTTCATCACAAATATAGGACTTGCTGTCTAAAGCCTCTATCAAAAGATTTTAGAACGAAGAAGGAGAAGGGCCACCAAATTCACTTCATCTAGGGCCTCCAATTCCCTTAGGCTGGCCCTAGTGACACCATCACAAAAGGCGACACCAATATGTAAAATTACGGTATGTACATTCACTTTATTTGGCACTGGAAGACTCAAAGGAGGCCCGCGGGTTAGGTCATGAGGGGCTGACACCACGAACTACCACACTAGGTGACACCAACCCCAGTGACGCCCCTGGTTCTCATCATTTCTCAAGGTAATCATATACATTTCATATGATATAATGAGATACTTATGTTTAACAAAATGCAATCCACCCAAACTTAAAAACAAACTTTAAAAAATATAATTAATTTATTTTTTAAACAGAGTTAAAATTATAACCGTAAAAATTAATGACATTATTTACGACTGCGATTTGAGCTTAAAATTGTTTTCACCACAAGATAAATAATTATCATTCTAAACATAAAGATATAATTGTTATCAGTTTTTGAAAACGAGATTTTTTGGAGTTTCTGCATAGAGCCTCCACAAAATCCTGTTACAGTTACTTACAGGAGACTCAGCGCAGTGTCCATTTCTATTAGGGGGTCGTCCATAAATGACGTCACGCGATTTTGCCCGTTTTTTCACAACCACCCCCTCGTCATGCGTCGTCACAAAAAGTTAGACTCCCCCCTCCAATATGACGTCCCAAAGCTTGCGCCCCTCTCATTAAAACTGTAATTCTGTTTTAAAACGAGCATGTCTCATTTAACTTTTTTTGTCATTTAAGTATGTATTTAGTTTGAGGTTGCAATCTAATATCGTAACACGCGTGAATCCATGTAAAACGTCTTAAAACAAATTGTAAGAAATCTAATATTGAAGTGAACTTTTATTTAAAGTAGCGTCACATTTCTCAAACATCACCCCCTCCCCCTCGTCAAAAATCGCCACTAATGTGTGGACAACCCCCGCCCCCCCCCTTAGTTGTGTAACATCATAATTTATGGACGGCCCCTAGCAGAAAGAGACAAGGCAGTTAACATATTAAATGAAAAGATTTTATTGGGAGAAATGAAAATTTCGATAAGCTTTATCAAGTGTGATTACAAAACAAGGTCGCGTTTTGATACAAAAAATAAAACAAGTGGGGACCATCAGAGAAGGTCTATTGAAATGTTTTAAAGCGATGACACCATGAGTTATCTTTATGAAGTTAAACAAAGTAGTAGATGGAGGAATCCATTTAAAAATAAAAATGAATTTGAGTAATCCCCAGAGTACAGTGTATAAATAGCAATAGATGTATATAAACATTTATGATGTGTGTGAAGAACAAGATATAATGTGTGTATTCCCAGAAAGAGCAATTGTTATCACAGCTTGGCGATGTTAAGTTTGTCCCGTCACAAACACTGGGGGACTCTGCATACAAACTTGCCCTTGTCTCTGTCAGCCTGTGGAACCAACACAAGAAACAGTGTCATTATGGCTATTATTTTAAACACAAAACACACTCACAGAAACAACACAATAAACAAGGTAACTACATTTATTTAAAACCAACATGATAACAGACTTTCTATTAAAATTGAGTGTCAATGCCTTTGTTTTATCATGTATGGTTATCATAAGAAACACAAACTAGCACAATAAACATGCATCAACATAAATATAAAACAAATAATTATAGAGTAACACATGAACCATTGTATTTAGGCCTCTTATATTAAAACTAATACCGACAGGCTATGCAACTCAAATTCTGGAAAAGACAAAACATTGTCACTGTACATAAAGGGCCGTCCATACATGACGTTTTGGCCCAGTTTTCACTCGCCCCCCCCCTTACGTCATACGTCGTCACAAAACGTAGACAACCCCACCCCCTACAATAGAACGTAACAATGTTCCCCCCCCCCCCCCC
>MUZC01000031.1:84554-105195 GCA_002072015.1 Radix auricularia | reverse complement strand
TATATTTTCTATTTGACAATAAGAATGTTTAAAATCACTTTTTGTCATTTAAGTTTGTATTTAGTGTAAGATTGCACTCTAATATCGTAAAACTCGTAAAGACGTGTAAGGCGTCATCAAATAAATTGTAAGAGATCAAATATTTAAGGGGAACTTTTATTTAAAGTCATGAGTTTTGATGTGACGTCACATTTCTCAAACACCCCCCCCCCCTCTCTCTGGTCACACATCGTCACAAATGTTTGGATCCACCCCCCTAGGTGCTTGACGTCATTTATTGACGGCCCCTAATGTAATATTTATTTTTTTGTTCATAAGTGCGCACAGGATATAATTAATCTAAATTATCTTTATTCGTTTATCCATCTGCCTGTTAAGCAAATGTTTATGATTATTAATTTATTTATTTATATGTTTTGCATAAAATAACTAATCATGACTAATGACGACTTATTCCGTGTACCGATGACAATCAAATCACAACATGTACAACACAATCAAGGCAAGTAACGTCTATATTGACAGACCCTACTGACTCATTACTACATTCATCACAACTTGTACAACATAATCAAGGCAAGTAACGTCTCTATTGACAGACGCTGCTGACTCATTGCTACATTCATCACAACTTGTACAACACAATCAAGGCAAGTAACGTCTATATTCACAGACCCTACTGACTCATTGCTACATTCACCACAACTTGTACAACACAATCAAGGCAAGTAACGTCTATATTCACAGACCCTACTGACTCCTTGCTACATTCACCACAACTTGCACAACACAATCAAGGCAAGTAACGTCTATATTCACAGACCCTTTACTGACTCATTGCTACATTCACCACAACTTGTACAACACAATCAAGGCAAGTAACGTCTATATTCACAGACCCTACTGACTCATTGCTACATTCACCACAACAAATTATCGTGTTTGTTGCACACTGAAGTTGATGCTTTCAACTCAGGTCACAAGTTCTAAAATAGTTTTACGATATTATTGTTGGTCAATTTCCAAATTAACGGAAAGGGGCGCCAAGTCATTGTAACGCATCATATTTGCATCTTCTGAAGCATTTTTATGTAAATCTGTGGATTTGATTTCAAATTTATTCAGAATCACTGGGAAAAAAAATAGTTTGAAATATAATCCCTAGTTTATCCCATTCAAATTTATTACAGGTACCCCTCCACCCGCCCCCAGTTCGCTCCTGAACCCCCCTCCCTGGTTATTAATCTCCAGATCCGCCACTGGTGATCAACGTGTCATAAATAAAAGGCGAAGAGCTGAGAAATGCGGGAATGTTTCTTGCACTCATTAACCTCTGGGCATCCTGCGAACAATCTCAAGAATGTCTTAAATCAGCGAGTGGATTTGTGCACACTCTATCTCCTCACCCCCACCACCCGCCCATAGAACCCCCCCCCTAAGGTGGGCGTTGTCCGCGACTCGTTGAAGCCTAGGTGCGATAGAGCTGTTTTAACTTTGGCAGTGATGTTGCTCGCAGATAATCCAAGCTTCGGTGCGACTGAGTTTGCGCCGTGCCTGGCATAGCCACTGGGCAATCACCGAGACCGGAACTCGTTATGAGTAAAGCCCGGGGTGTTTAGAATCCTCAAAAATGGCTTACGGTAATAAGGAAAGTATTTAGATGGGATATCTGACGTAAGAACTTTTATGGAGTTTCACACTTCGTGGAGGTCTGGTAGGTTAGAGTGCCAGCAGGATGGTAAAATGGTACTGGTAAAGTGCTATGATGGTGGTATAATCGTGCTTGTATAGCACCAGGTAGGCGGTGTGATGGTGCTTGTATAGCACCAGGTTGGTGGTGTAATTGATTGGTTAAATTGACGCTGCATAGACCTGGTTAGGCTGGGTAGGGAATCAATAGTGCGCTCGCCTTACAAGTTGAGGGGCGTAGGATCGAGCCCACGTTAAGACCCTACAAAAATTGTTGAGAAAATGACTATCGCTAAGAAAAGTCCTCCGCTGACCTGGAGAGGGATGGGTGCCGCCAGGGTCTACCAAGCCCGAGAATGTTTTAATGGAAACATCAGAACACCCTATGATCCAGTAAAAAAGAGGTTATGGGACTTTTTAAAAAATTGACCTCAGAAGTTTTTCCCCAGCCATTATAATGAAATAGTTCTGTCCTAAAGGGTGGTTTTAATGTGTCTGATGGTGAAAGCATGACAAGGCTAAACTTTAAAATAAACTCATCCTGTTGTAAAATTCATTCTATTCATTTGGCGACTTTGGAGTAGATGAAAAGAAAAATTTTAAACAAGGAAGGTTAAATTCATATTAAAAGGTACAACGTTACAACAAAAGTGTCAGAGTCAAGGCTGATTCACCGAACAAATGTTAAACAAATATTACTTTGTTCATAAAAATTCAGCTGCCATATCGCATCTAGGAACCATATATTTTTTTAATTTTGTTTTTGGTTTATTTTCTTTTCATTATCGTGTTTTCTCCCGACTTATTTAATAAATCTCATTATTAAAGCTGTTACATAGAAAATTACGGGCTTATTCAACGTGTTTAATCTTCAACCTGTAATAACTGAGTGACATTTTTTTTTATTTTCAAATGTTGAGAGCCGCATTGAAGCTTTATGGGGCACGACCTCACTAACAATGAAAAATTGTTTTTGCCATTTATTTTTTTTATAAAAAAATAATTTTTTAATTCGAATTTAATTATTTAAACTTATTTCAAAATTTAAATCAGGCCCAAATTATTTTCAACCATTTGTTTTGGTCAAGATTTAAAATAGAATTTTCTTTAAAAAAAATTATTATATATTTCAAACGAATAGTTTTAATTTCATAAATTGCTCGCGAGCCGCATTGTGAACACAGAAGAGCCGGATCGACTCGCGAGCCATGGTTGGGCCCCCGTTAACTATTCTTGATTGTATAAACCTGTATATCGTTTAAAATAGCTTATGAAATCCATGACCCTGGAGTAGCCTAAATAACAAAAGGTAAAGTTCGGAGCTATGTGTAAGCATGAACGTAATAATACCGATCCTTACAGTGATTATCATTGTAAGAAGTTCAGAGCCGTACATCGCCGAGGTCTATAACATAATGCAGACAGCCGGTCACCAAAGCGGCGGCTTAGGTCCCTAAGTTATTTATTCGTGTCTGAATTTGCTGTGGCCCCGTGTTTTCTCTGGGCGTCTGCTAGCCATCCATCAGCGGCGGAACCAGCAGGGGTTATTGGGAAAAGCAAATGTCTCAAGAGTTAGCTAAACATGACACAATGACGTGCTCTTCGCAGTTTGGGCAAGTGCGTGGCGTTGCACTAACAAACACTGGAAAGGTGCTCCGCCCCCACACTGGTCAGGTGCGCGATCTTCTCGGTCTGTACAACACCGTGCTACACCGTGCTACTCGGGCCGGCCTATTGAGTACGCGACATTTCCACCAAATTAACCCTTGCTGAGTTTACACAAGCCACATTTTTTTTTTTTTTTAGAAATGAAAGTAGAATTCAGTTGGTCTTCAATTCGCTTCTTCGGATTATTGATGGCCAACGATTAATAATCTGATTTTCAGAGGTTATGTAAAGAGCTTTAGTGTTTTGTTAATACGTTTGTGAAGATGATACTTTGTAGAGCTGCTCGTCGGGGTATTGGTGACTGGATTTTTTAGGGGTCGATAGACACACATACATCGATAGTCGCATCAACTGGACCATTTGCAAGCTTGTTCCACTCACTAATTGTCGTTGGCAGGAATGTGCAGCTCTTGTATTATTCTAACTTTTAAAAATAGTGCATTTTAAACATAATGAAATCAATTTAATAAATAATATCTTAATTAAAGTCTCTTCATTTAATACGTTGTTTTTCATCACCTTGTTTTTTCTTTCATTTTACGATGAAAAATATAACTAAAAAATGTTGTGTTAATGTGGTCTATTAATAACTGGCTCAATATATATACAGTTTTATATGGAAATAGCTTTCAAAGAAAATTACTTAACTTAATAGGCAACTTGACAATCATAGCTTTTGAATTATTTTAAAAGTAAGTTAACCCCCTCCTACCCCACCACCCACAAAACATGTTTTTTTGTTTTTCTTTAAAATTCTAATCACATGACCATAATGAAATTTTAAACTGTTTGGTTTACCATCGCACCGCGGTATTATTGGCCTGTTTATTTTTCTAACTTAATGCTAAGAAAATAAAGCCAAATACCGAAGTAAGGAATGGGGAGATGTTGTTTTTTCTCCACTTCCTCTCCACTATTTTTCTTTCAGCCTTAACACCTTGACTCCCTCTGCCTCTGAGCAGTACAGTGAGGATTTATAACTTTAAATCAGAACCACTTTCCGGACTGGGAGTAAAAGAGTCTTCAAAATAAAAAAATATATAGAATCTAGATCTAGATCTAAATAAAAATACATCAAATAAATTTAAAAAAACGAAAATTTTATGACGTCAATTTTTTTTAAAAAATAACTTTTTTTCAGTAAACAGAAAAACACTAGAGATAGATCTAATTGAAACACTGAAAGAAAAAACTTTTAAAAACCTATATAACTTAATCTTTGAAAATAGGTTTCTTATCTTTAATTTTTGGTGGGTAATTTTAAAATGAACTAAATTCTACTGTTCAACTCAACAGCTTTTCTCTGTTTTATTTTTTCCTCTTAAATATTTCCCCAAAAGCTTTACGTTTCTATGGCAACTGGACTTGTCACGGGTGGGATAACAGATGATCCACACATTCCATCTCTCCCAGGTCTAAGCGCACCTTCTGTAATTGTCAGGAAAATCATCTCTACTATCAGTACTCAGTGAAATCATCTCTACTATCAGTACTCAGTGAAATCATCTCTACTATCAGTACTCAGTGAAATCATCCCAACTATCAGTACTCAGTGAAATCATCCCAACTATCAGTACTCAGTGAAATCATCCCAACTATCAGAACTCAGTGAAATCATCTCTACTATCAGTACTCAGTGAAATCATCTCTACTATCAGTACTCAGTGAAATCATCCCAACTATCAGTACTCAGTGAAATCATCCCAACTATCAGAACTCAGTGAAATCATCCCAACCAGTGGCGTCGCTAGGGGGGTGCAGAGGGGGCGGACGGCCCCGGGTGACACCATCAAGGGGGTGACACCAGACCGTAAAATTCTTTATATTCCCGTTACTCGGCACTGGAAAACCCGGAGGATTTGTATTGGTTAAATCATGAGGGGGTGACACCATAAGCTACCGCCCCGGGTGACACCATGAGCTACCGCCCCGGGTGACACCAACCCTAGTGACGCCTCTGAGCCCAACTATCAGTACTCAGTGAAATCATCCCAACTATCAGAACTCAGTGAAATCATCCCTACTATCAGTACTCAGTGAAATCATCACAACTATCAGTACTCAGTGAAATCATCCCAACTATCAGTACTCAGTGAAATCATCCCAACTATCAGCACTCAGTGAAATCATCCCAACTATCAGTACTCAGTGAAATCATCCCAACTATCAGTACTCAGTGAAATCATCCCAACTATCAGTACTCTATCAGTACTCAGTGAAATCATCCCAACTATCAGTACTCAGTGAAATCATCCCAACTATCAGTACTCTGTGAAATCATCCCAACTATCAGTACTCTGAAATCATCCCAACTATCAGTACTCAGTGAAAGCATCCCAACTATCAGTACTCAGTGAAATCATCCCAACTATCAGTACTCTGTGAAATCATCCCAACTATCAGAACTCTGAAATCATCCCTACTATCAGTACTCAGTGAAATCATCTCTACTATAAGTACTCAGTGAAATCATCTCTACTATCAGTACTCAGTGAAATCATCCCAACTATCAGTACTCTGTGAAATCATCCCAACTATCAGTACTCAGTGAAAGCATCCCAACTATCAGTACTCAGTGAAATCATCCCAACTATCAGTACTCAGTGAAATCATCTTTACTATCAGTACTCTGTGAAATCATCTCTACTATCAGTACTCAGTGAAATCATCTCTACTATCAGTACTCTGTGAAATCATCCCTACTATCAGTACTCAGTGAAATCATCTCTACTATCAGTACTCTGTGAAATCATCTCTACTATCAGTATTCAGTGAAATCATCTCTACTATCAGTACTCTGTGAAATCATCTTTACTATCAGTACTCAGTGAAATCATCTCTACTATCAGTACTCTGTGAAATCATCTCTACTATCATTACTCAGTGAAATCATCCCAACTATCAGTACTCAGTGAAATCATCTCTACTATCAGTACTCTGTGAAATCATCCCAACTATCAGTACTCTGTGAAATCATCTCTACTATCAGTACTCTGTGAAATCATCCCTACTATCAGTACTCTGTGAAATCATCCCAACTATCAGTACTCAGTGAAATCATCTCTACTTTCAGTACTCTGTGAAATCATCTCTACTATCAGTACTCAGTGAAATCATCTCTACTATCAGTACTCTGTGAAATCATCTCTACTATCATTACTCAGTGAAATCATCCCAACTATCAGTACTCAGTGAAATCATCTCTACTATCAGTACCCACAAATAACACGGCTGGTGTGTGCCGAGAGAACAAATAAACAAACAAATGACGTTTTGGAAAGACTCAAGTGTTCCCCTCTACTTGCCCCTCAGTCCACTCACGAAATCTATAATGCGATACCCTAATACCTTTATAGTTTCTTGAGGTATTTCCCCTCTTTTATATGACAGAAAGAAGGCCGGGTCTTAGGCCACTGCAACCTATGCGGCCGCAGTGGGCCCCGCCTATCTTTTAATTGTCACTTATTAACTTTATTAATTCCTTATCCCTAACCGCAATCCGTTAGGCATACTAAGACTTGCCCTGACTAAAAGTGTCGTTTTTCCCGGCAACTCATTCATGGATCAGGTTTGAACAAACTTAATCATGAAATCTCAAGAAGTAGTTCTGGTAATCCATGGATGAGATTAACGACAACACTTTTAAATGTGCTGTCTTACTGCACAGTTCCAGTGATCCATGGATCTGATAGCAAAATCACTTTTTGACGTGGAACTCCACTGTGCTGCTCTGGTGCAAGAACACCACGTTTAATCGAGTAATACCGCTGTGCTGCTCTGGTGCAAGAACGCCACGTTTAATCGAGTAATACCGCTGTGCAGCTCTGGTGCAAGAACACCACGTTTAATCGAGTAATACCGCTGTGCAGCTCTGGTGCATGAACACCACGTTTAATCGAGCAATCTCGCCGTGCAGCTCTGGTCATAATCATTGTAGAAAATCGATATATGAGGTAACAGCAGTGGAGTAGCAAGGAATTTCGACGTCTAGGCCGGAAATAATCCACCCCCCCCCCTTTATTACATCTAAATATATATTTGGGGACTAATTTTCGCAATGAAACCATGAATCATGCGTTATAAAGGGCCCAGGGGAACTATGCGTATGTACTTATTAAAAACAGTTCGAAGTTCTACTTATAAGTTTTAGTTACATTCAGGGTTCATGGCTGCCATTAGGCAAGTGTCTCTGTCACAGTTTGAAGACTTGGATAGAGATGGGATGGAAAGATAAAGAAATCTCGGTTCCCTTGATGAATTGTAAATATATGGATTACTTTTAGTGTGGAGCTGAATTTATCATTACATAAATCTCCAAAGCCAATCGAGGCGAAGTGTAGGTTTCCGTGGAACTCTTGTGTAAAAATAGCTATTTATTTTTAGATTCTTCTGAATAGTGATGGGTTTTGTAAAATAAATATTTATTCATACTAGCATACAATAATTTAAAACATTATTTTTTAAACCCTTAGTGGTGATTGAATTTTTATAAGGTGACGATGTGTGAATTTTGGATACCCAATCATTTTCTTAGTTTTACAATAATTTTAAGTCCACTTTTTACAAAGATTTCTACAGCTCTGCGGTTTNTTCGGTTATTCTTTAAAAATGCTTCGCCTGTCAAATTAAAGTAATGTGTAAATAATTTGAATTCGTCTAATTAACGGAACATTATTAAGAATGAGCGCAAGAACATGAAAATATTCAAATTTCTCCATTAATAAACATCGCAAGAAATAAATAATTTCGAGCAACATGGAAAAATTGACATCTGAAGAAGTAACTAGTAAAACGAGATCAGATGCTGGAAATTTACTCATATCGATGCAATATTTTTCTTTTCGCAATGAAACCATGAATCATGCGTTATAAAGGGCCCAGGGGAACTATGCGTATGTACTTATTAAAAACAGTTCGAAGTTCTACTTATAAGTTTTAGTTACATTCAGGGTTCATGGCTGCCATTAGGCAAGTGTCTCTGTCACAGTTTGAAGACTTGGATAGAGATGGGATGGAAAGATAAAGAAATCTCGGTTCCCTTGATGAATTGTAAATATATGGATTACTTTTAGTGTGGAGCTGAATTTATCATTACATAAATCTCCAAAGCCAATCGAGGCGAAGTGTAGGTTTCCGTGGAACTCTTGTGTAAAAATAGCTATTTATTTTTAGATTCTTCTGAATAGTGATGGGTTTTGTAAAATAAATATTTATTCATACTAGCATACAATAATTTAAAACATTATTTTTTAAACCCTTAGTGGTGATTGAATTTTTATAAGGTGACGATGTGTGAATTTTGGATACCCAATCATTTTCTTAGTTTTACAATAATTTTAAGTCCACTTTTTACAAAGATTTCTACAGCTCTGCGGTTTTCTCTACACTCATATTATATACTAGCAATATTACCCGCACTTTGCTGCGGGAATTAGGATTTCAGTAGCGTTGAGAACCCGCGAAACACCAATTCAAAACACCTATAGATTTTAATCTGAATCAAGATGGATATAATAAATATTAACTTCAACCGTTCAGGCTCCAACGTACACAAGAACTTGGACATTTAAAAATGCGTCTTTTTGTATATAACTCGTATAAAGAAAAAAACCTATACTTCGACAATCGTCACCACGGTGAGAGGTGATTTAATCTTACCATCTCGGGAAGAGGGGGTACTCAACAACTTCCCAAAGTTTCAAGCTTCTACCTACACGGAAACTTGGAGATTAGCATTGATTCAGTTTCATATAGCCCTTTTTAGGTGAAAAAAAGGTTTTTGGCCCCCGGCCACCCATGAGTGGAAATTTTTAAAATTTGTATAATTATTTTTCCTTGTCTACCAACACGGGGAAATAAGAGAATTATAGATTTTCAATTTTTATAAATCTCATATAAGAAAAAAAAACGTTTTGGGGGCCCCGGCCCCTTGAGTGTGTATTTCAAAATTCTTTTACACCGACTTTGGTCGTGAGAGGGTACTTAACTATTTCCTAAAGTTTCATGCTCCTACCTACACGGAAAATAGGAGAATTAGTGATGAGTCGGTTTTTAAATATAAGAAATACTATATTTAGGACCCCGGCCCCCATGAGTGGGAATTTTTTTTTTTCAAATTATCGTCGGGAACATGTACTCAAAGAATTTCCAAAGTTTCATGCTTCTATCTACACGGGAAATAGGAAAATTGGTGATTTTCAATTATTATAGAGCCCATATAAAGAAAAAAGTTTTTGGGCCCCCGGCCACACATGAGCGAAATTTTAAAAATTATTTTTCGCCAGTTTTCGTTTTGAGAGGGTACCCAACAACTTCCCAAAATTTCATGCTACTACCTATACGGAAAATTGGAGAATTAGTGATGAGTCGGTTTTTAATGTAAGAAAAACTATATTTGGGCCCCCGGTCCCCCATGAGTGGGAAATTCAACTTTTTTTTCTTCAAATTACGGTCGGGAACATGTACTCAAAGAATTTCCAAAGTTTCATGCTTCTATCTACACGGGAAATAGGAAAATTGGTGATTTTCAATTTTTACAGAGCCCAAATAAGGAAAAAAATGTTTTTGGGCCCCCGGCCCCACATGAGCGTGATTTTTAAAATTCTTTTCCGCCAGTTTTCGTCGTGAGAGGGTACCCAACAATTTCCCAAAGTTTCATGTTTCTACCTACACGGGAAGTTGGATAATTAGTGATGAATCCAGTGGCGTAGCTACGGGGGGCGGTGGGGGCGGTCCGCCCCGGGCGGCACTCATCTAAAGGGCGGCATTTGTGGGCATTTGAAAAATAAGGCCCTTTCCGACAGCCTCAAATTTTCTTTTGAAGGGGCAAAACCAAGGTGAAACAAAAATATTCTTAATTTCGAGTCTTAATTATCGGATTCACACAATATTTGTTTGATTACATAGCGGTTGTTATAACTAATGCAAACCCATTCAAAAATTAAAAGTCACATTAAAAGGTATCAATTTGTTTGGCGCTTTTATAAGAAAACTGCACAAAAAACAACACATCACCGCTAGGCCGAATAATGTGTGCTAGTAGGCTAATATCGCAAGGACAGTTTTTGTGTGGAATTTCAAAATACGCAGAATAATGCGCTAACAAGTACCTATATGACACGGTGGTTCAAATATTGTGTAATTTATATTACTGTTAAAGTTTCAGAAAATTATTTTAAGATAGTTTAGTTTGCTAAAATTTATATTTATTTTGTTTTTATTGCATTAAAGTTAAAGTAGCACACATAATATGGGTTTTTCAATAATTTTCGGTTATTCTTTAAAAATGCTTCGCCTGTCAAATTAAAGTAATGTGTAAATAATTTGAATTCGTCTAATTAACGGAACATTATTAAGAATGAGCGCAAGAACAGGAAAATATTCAAATTTCTCCATTAATAAACATCGCAAGAAATAAATAATTTCGAGCAACATGGAAAAATTGACATCTGAAGAAGTAACTAGTAAAACGAGATCAGATGCTGGAAATTTACTCATATCGATGCAATATTTTTCTTTTCTATAGAATCTCAATTTATGGAATAAATTTTTTTAAAAAAAAATAATAATAATTCAAACCCATTTCATTGAACAAAGTTAGGGGTCGTCCATAATGTGCGTCCCGCTATTTTTCACCATTTTTAACTCCCCCCTCCCCCTGTCACAAATCTCGGACCCCCCCCCCTTAAAGTACATCACATTTTCGTACAAAAATATATTTTTATTACCAAAATAATTAAAATTTAACATAAACAACGTGACGTCACACATGGCTGGACATCCCCTCCCCCCTGTCAAAAACTGTCACAATTTCTTACGCCCCCCTCTGGAGCGTTACATACTTTATGGACGGCCCCTTATGAGCTAAAAAAGAACGCTGTTATAGATTATAGAGAGTTGGTGATATCAACTGACGCCGAGTCAAAAAGATAAAAAAGTATGAGTGGAGAAAATTCAGGGGACGGGGTTCTATCTTTAGAGCAAGTGGTACAACAAGAAATGTTTTTGTCCAAAGATATAATTATGAAAGAAAATAATAGAACCCACTGATCAGTTGCATGTCATTGCAAGAAAATATTCGTGTATAGTACCATGTAACCTACTGATTGAAAAATGTTATCAAATTAATTTCATTGATAAAGAACATTTAAATATTGAACGAAAATGTTCCAGGATTTTATGGCTGTACACTGCGTTTGGCTTAGCATTTGCGGGGCCTTCTGCAGCTTATTATGCGAAAAGGAATATGTTGGGCCCAATATGGGTAAGGATAGGGTATTAATAAGGATAGTAAGTGAAAATTAAGATAGGTTGGGCTTATGAAAGCGCGAACCCACTGCGGCCGCATAGGTGGCAGTGGCTTAAGACCAGCCCTGGCGTTACCTACACTACAAGAAGAAGCATTATGTTAGAGAAAAAAAAAGGGGGAGGGGGAATGTCCCTTGATCTATTAAAATATATTCTACAGTATAGATTGGAAAATTCTGTACCTAACATTTTGCTTTTGCTAAGAATATTTTCAACAATTGGTATAAGTGTATCTAGTTGTGAAAGGAGTTTCTCCAAACTGAAGATAATAAATAATAATAATAATAATAATAATAAAATGATGATTTATATAACGCTGTATCCCAGCAAGGAGCCAGGCTCACAGCGCTTTACATGGAAACAAAAATACATATATAAATAAAAAGAAACATTCATAGCATATTAACTACATAAATAACAATACGGTATACTCAATACATCAGCTACACTAATCAATTACAGAAATGTGGTTTTATTATTTTTGAAAATAAATTTTAAAGAGATGGGTCTTAAGTGCAGTCTTAAACCCTTTATATATATTCGTTCTACAATGAGTGATTTAAGACTATATCACTACAAAATCTAGCTGCAGTGTCCATAGTTAAAATTTGATAACATAATACAAGATTTCACTACTATGAAAGTTTGGTAAGTAATTTATAAATATATTTACATACTAATGTGTAATATTTCTTTGTTTATAAAAAAAAAATCATATATTTATAAATATTTTTCTTTTAAAACCCGTAAAAAAATTGTCTCCAATTCGTTTTAATACCAGAGGATGATCATTTTAATACGCCGGGCAAATCAATCCGAAAATACGAAATTCTAGTTATGTCTCGTAAAACATTTTTAATATAATTCGCAAGGATCCTGAATATATTTTTAAAATGTATTGACAATATAATACGCACCTCATTGCGCGCCAGGAAAGGTTGTTGAGCATAATACGCACCACAACACTCTTTATAAAAAAAATTAACATGATATAAAGAGATAAATAAAATAATTTACAAATTATATTATTCAATTTCTGTTGATTTGATCGATCTGAAATTTCGATATATCATTTTTATCATATGCATGAGTCTGCCTGCAAAACTTCAGCTCGCTAGCTTACGAGAAAGTGGGTTAAAAATCGATTCAAAGTTTTTTCGGCAAGCTAGAACGCACACACTGTCGGTCGGTCGCACGGGTTCACACACCACAAATTAAAATAAAGGATTCAAAAATAAGAGCAAATTAATTGGTAACGTTTTTGGCTGAAAATTTGGATTATTTTTTTGTATCATTTTGGGGGTGGAGGACCTGCAAACTCAAATACTCTATTGTGACCTTTAAAAGAAGAATTTTGTATTTTTTAAAATGTGTACAAATATTATATCATCTTATGCGGCCTCTTTTATATGCTTAGATAAATGTGACATGGGATGGTTAACATGTTCCCAACTTTTTACTTTTACAATGTAATTGTTTCAATTAAAATTATTGATTATTATTTTATTTATTTATAAAAACCATCATACGATTGATTTAAGTGGCCGTCCTTAAATGAATTCACGCAATTTTGGCTGATTTCCCCCCCCCCNCTTATCTCTACCGTTATATCTAAGCTTATCTCTACCGTTATATCTAAGCTTATCTCTACCGTTATATCTAAACTTATCTCTGCCGTTATATCTAAACTTATCTCTACCGTTATATCTAAGCTTATCTCTGCCGTTATATCTAAGCTTATCTCTACCGTTATATCTAAACGTATCTCTGCCGTTATATCTAAACTTATCTCTACCGTTATATCTAAACTTACCTCTGCCGTTATATCTAAACTTATCTCTACCGTTATATCTAAACTTATCTCTACTGTTATATCTAAACTTATCTCTGTCATTATATCTAAACTTATCATTACCGTTATATCTAAACTTATCTCTACTGTTATATCTAAACTTATCTGTACACTTATCTCCACAGGTATCTCCACTCTTACCTCTACACTTATCTCCACAGGTATATCCACACTTATCTCTACAGATATCTCCACACTTTGTAGTACAGATATCCCTATAGTTATGCGCACAGTCATCTCTACTGTTATCTCTACAAATGTCCACTGTAGTTTTGGAGGGATGTTTTCACGAAACAACTATGCCTGAGCCGATATTCGAGCCTGATTTACTGAGAGAGCTTAACGTTGTCCGGGCAATCGTCGGTAACTGGATGTTTATGTATTTATTTTTTTAGAATACAAATAGTGTGAATGATAATATATAAATGCTCGTCTACTTGAACAGATTTCAGCTCAAAATTGTCAGATCTTAACAAAGTCTAACACATTTTCCACTGCTTACTTCAACGTATATGAAACTCCACTGGCACGATGTCAGTCATTCTTCACTGATTTAGGAGACAAATACTAAACATATACCTTGCGGCTATGGCGGATTAAAGGTGGGGGTGCTGACTGGGCTAAAACCAGGGGCCACCAATGATTCAAGGGCCCGAAACTTATATTGTATAATAAAAGTGACTGAACCGGGTCCCAGGTGAAATTGCAGCCAGGGGCCCCGTGCAATTTTGATCCGCCCCTGCCTTGCGGTGCTCAAAAAGAAACAGATGTAAATTAAGATTACCGCAATAACTTTCTTTAGCTCATCTATATTAACTGGATCAACAATAACTTTGTGATACTATCAACTTTTCAAAACTACAATCTTTTCAGCATCATAAACTGTTCATATCACCTTGTCAAATTTAATCTATTTTTAAATGTAACTTCTCTAGAAATCTAACATTTCTTTAATCCTAACATCTCTTTAATTCAGAAATTTCTTTAATTCTAAAATCTCTTGATATCTAACATGTCTTTAATTATAACATCTCTTCATGTCTGACATTTCTTTAATGCTAACATCTCTTGAAATCTAACATTTCTTTAATTCTAACATGTTTAATCCTGACATTTCTTTAATTCTAACATCTCTTGAAATCTAACATTTGTTTAATTCTAACATCTCTTTATTCCTAACATCTCTTGAAATCTAACATTTCTTTAATCCTAACATCTCTTTATTCTAACATTTATTTAATTCTAACATCTCTTTAATTCTAACATCTCTTGAACTCTAACATATCTTGAACTCTAACATCTCTTTTACCATAACATCTCTTTAAATCTAACATCTCTTTAAAACTCTCATCGCCTTAAATCTCTCAACGACTCATCTCTTTTATTATTATTTTTTTTAAATAAGAAAAGAACATCAAAGGCGTTTCCATTGGAGTAATTGACCCGGGCAAGTGCCTTGGTTTAATACGTGTCTTCGGTCTGCTGATGAGAATGGATGACTCGGGGCTTATCACGTTTATTGGCCCACGTGGGGGCCATGGCTCTCGTATCGTCGACTCTCGTGATAACTCCGAGATTGCTAAATAGTTAATCGGAGTATTCGTTGCCCTGTGTGAGCTTGTGTGTGTGTGTGTGAACGTGAGTGTGTGTGTGTGTGTGTGTGAACGTGTGTGTGTGGGGGGAGGGGGTTGAAGCATTAATCGAGGGATTAACGGGTATGGAGTGAATGTTGAAAACTGGATATGTACTAGGAAGCCCTTGGGGATATAGGAGAAGACACACATTTCTGTTAAAATGTTAGTGGGGGAGGGGGAGGGGTGGAAGGAGGGGTGTGTGAAATGTAAAGGGAAGGAAAAGGTGGGTTGAATGGGATAACTCTTGCACTGCATGAAACTGTAGCCAAAAGCAATGATCTGTTTACATGATAATCCTTGAGTTAAACAGCCGTCTGCAGTGATATCGGTCTCTTAGAGGGCAGTGGGGGAAAGGAAGGTTGGGAGGGGGGTATTTAACTATTTCAGGTAAATACTCTTATATAAGCCCCCCCCCCCATTTTCCCATCTCCCCATTCTCGTTGGCAAAAGATGAAACAAAAACAGGTAGTGTGGTCCTGATAGGAAGACTGAACAACTACCCACTCATTTATGAAGCAATCTTATATTGATTTTTAGAATAACCGCGTACGACATTCAGAAGGGAACAAATATTTTTATTATATAAATACGTAGCAGTTGACATGACTTTCAGGGTTAATGTTACATGTAAGCTGTAAGTATACCTGTGGGGTGGAAGGGGGGAGGGAGTTGGACACACACAGTTTCCCCGGGCCCACACAGATTCGAGTTTTTTGTTACCCACCACTACCACCCCTCCCCCCATCACCCTCATACTGCGTGCTTCGGCCGTCCATGAAGACTAATGGGATTAGAGACTTACTGATAAGATGGAGAGAAGGCCTAGACACCCATTAGAGACAACTGCAATCGTTTTTTAATAACCTCGGATAGAAAGTATAAAATCATGACTTGCCCGAAAGGCTAGATTTTCAGGGGTTTTTTTTCTAAATCGGGGTGTGGACGGGGGAGGGGTGCAACGGAGAATGAACCCGGCTACCGCTGGCGTAGGGATATGTTCTTTCTAAAACGTTTCTCTAAGAAGACAGCGCACGTGTTTGCTGACAAGGCTCCGGCTATTGGTTTTGGTAGGCCAGCCGCTAAAATAACACTTTAAATGCTAGAATGATGGGCGTCTAAAAATGAGCGCCTGAAATATTCGACTAATTGCCAGCGTGATAAATATTGGAAAGACGTTACCCTCAAAAAGAAAAATATTTCTCTTCAGAAATTCCGAGACAAAATATCTTGGACAATATTTGTGAAATATGTATAATATTCCACGTGTCTCGAGGAAGGAAAGAAATATGTAAGCAAGAATCCGATGCCATCTGTTTAAAAAACTATTTTCTTGGGGTGAGTTAACATTCTGTAAGGGGTACAGGGGTGCACATGTGAAGTGGAAAAGGGGAGGGGTGTGAATAATAAGTTCTGTTTTGTCGGGGTTTCCATTAACGTCGATAAATATGAAAATGGTCGAGGGGGTGGGGGAGAATAGGCGCTGAAGTATAAATAAGAGAATTGGGCCTATGCTGTACCACGAATGGTTTACTATTTATTAAACAATGTTCGAGTCGGGTTAAGAGTGGATTTGTGACCCAGGAGGTAAACAAATGCCAGTGGCCCGGGTCCGGTTCCTAAGAGAGTGGGGGAAGTGGGGGGGGGGAGAGAAATCGAACAGAAATTTCCCTGTAAGCTACTACAACTGTGAGACTGCTAAAGACATGGCAAACTGTAAAGTTATATTTTGAGATGTTCATGTTTTGCTATGTTTTGTCATGTTTTGCTATGTTGTGACATGTTTTGTCATATTTTGCTATGTTTTGACATGTTTTGTTACGTTTTGTCATGTTTTGTTATGTTTTGTCATGTTTTGTTACGTTTTGTCATGTTTTGTTATGTTTTGTCATGTTTTAATATGTTTTGTCATATTTTGCTATGTTTTGTCTTGTTTTGTTACGTTTTGTCATATTTTGCTATGTTTTGTCATGTTTTGTTATGTTTTGTCAAGTTTTGCTTTGTTTCTACCAGGAGAAATTACGCGATTCAATATCAAGACGGCTGAGACTTAATATTGTGATTTTTTGGTGTTTTTTTTTTATAGGTTGGTTTGTTGTGTGGGTAATTTTTGCCAAAAATTTAAAAAACACGAAATTAAGTAAGGCTGGAAAGAGCGCCAATAAATGAATGAACGAGAGACGAGGACGGTCAACATTTTTAATGCTTTGGGGCTGGGGTGTATGTCATATTGATGAATGTTCAAGGAAGACCTCCATCTTGGTCAACACGCTTTGTTAAAATCAATTCTGTTCATGAAAACAAACTCTTCAATAATATATGATTACAACTGCAATTAAATTAGTTGGTAATAAATGTATTGAACACGGTATTCAGACAATCTGAAAAGTGTTACAACTGAAGCCTTTTTAGTGGTTAAATGACGAAAAAAATTAATGGTAAGAAACTGTCTGTCCTAAAAATTGTCAGGGGGGGGCATGCAGTAAAAAGCTGGAAAGTGATATAAAAAATATGAAAAGTTCGAATGTATGCGAGAGAGAAATAGAAAGAGGGCGAAAAGCAAGTGTAAATCGAAGGAAAAATGAGGTATTAGAATAGGGAGGTAGAGGTAGATAGAGAGAGAGAAAGAGATTGTGAAAGGGGGAGAGAGATAAACATTTATTCATTTATTTTAACATCTAGAAACTATAATTCTTGGGATTAAATTATAAAATAGCAAAAGTAACACGATAATCTGTAAGTCATTAGTTACAGTTATTTTTTATTTATTTATTTCTCTGTCTGTCTGTCTGTCTGTCTGTCTGTCTGTCTGTCTGTCTGTCTGTCTGTCTGTCTGTCTGTCTGTCTCTCTCTCTCTCTGTCACGATGACACGGTTGAGGCGGCATTCTTTGGCTGTTCGTTCATCGTTGACATTAATAGCTGTTACTAGTGCTTTGCGAGTGTTTGGGGCGTGACGCAATGTTTATTGTTTACATCAAAGTTAACAAGTTGATGTGTGGATAGTTGACGTGTAGATAGTTGATGTGCGGATAGTTGATGTGCGGATAGTTGATGTGCGGATAGTTGATGTGCGGATAGTTGATGTGCGGATAGTTGATGTGCGGATAGTTGATGTGCGGATAGTTGATGTGCGGATACTAGCTGTCGTGGTTGTGATTGTATAGACAAGAAGTCGTATATATTCGATGTGTTTGGGCGTGTTTCGCGCAAGATGCTGTGAGGATCAATGGACTTCTCGCGGTTAAAATATGTCAACAATCCGGCGGGGGTGTGTGGTGGGTTGGTTTAACCTGGATGACATAACGCAGTCGCCAGGTCATGTTCCAGGCTAATGGAACAAGGTATGCGAGCGATGATTGAGATGCGCGCTTATCCTGTCAAAGGTTAATGAAAATGATTTTCCTCCATCCTTTGGGATCTGTAAAGCTACTCATATGTTGAGCAGTGGAATTATTTTCATAGGGAAAAGAGCAACGTGTGGGGCAGTGACGTATCAACACTAAGTGCCACCTGTTTGTATCAAGAATTTTCTCGCAATTTTTTGTCTATTGAAAAACGAGAAAAATAACGTCGTTGCCATTACAATATTTATCTGCAAGACAAAATGAACATCCAAATGGTAACTGTGTTTGTGTCAAACATTTCTGAGCAAGAAATATGTTTTGTTTTTTTTTTAACAAAAGAGTATGCATGTACAGGATTTCGGCTCCGGCTCTGGTAAATCCGGAATCCGGCCCTTTTAGCAAATCCGGCTCCTGTTTCGACTCCGGCAGATTTTCACTTCATAAATTCGGCCGAATCCGGTTCCGGCTGGATTTTTAAAACTTTGAATTCGGTACACCCCTACAAAAAACCCGAAAAAGCGAGAGAGATTTACTATTATGTACTCAGGATCAACGGTTTTATAGAAGATGGAAATCAGTTGTATATATGCAAAGAATTATTCTTTTTTAAATATCGTTTTTTTTAAACCTTCTCGATAAGTTTTAACTTTAACCAATAAAATATTCCCAACTCTTTTCACTCCAACAAATATATATATATGATGTATTATATATACATATATATATATACATATATATATATACATATACATATATATATATATATGTATATATAAATTTTTAAAATAAACTCCCGTGAGTCGAAGAATAATCAGTCCCTGAATCCAAGGTGCAGCATTACCCCTACAAAGAGAGAATGACTTCGCTGAGTCACAGGCACCAACTACGTCATAGACTCAATGATTCAACTTAAATTATTTTATCTCTGTAATCTACCTTAATGTAACTGTAAGCCTCAACAAAATGACTGCAGTAGAACCGAGACCCCGACCAAACATGAATAAGAGAGAGAGGCAAAGAGAGAGAGAGAGACAAAGAGAGAGAGGCAAAGAGAGAGAGAGAGAGAGACAAAGAGAGAGAGGCAAAGAGAGAGAGAGACAAAGAGAGAGAGGCAAAGACAGAGACAAAGAGAGAGAGGCAAAGACAGAGACAAAGAGAGAGAGGGAGAGAAAGAGAGAGAGAAGAAGAAGAAAAATAGAAGAGAGAGTGAGACAGACAGAGAGAGAGAGAGAGAAAGAGAGAGAGAGAAGAAGAAGAAAAAAAGAAGAGAGACTGAGACAGAGAGAGAGAGAGAGAGAGAGAGAGAGAGAGAGGGGAGAGAGAGAGAGAGAAGAAAAAGAAGAGAGAGAGAGAAAGTCACGACTTGTGACTACTTATCGAGAAATGAGCGAGGTCAGACACAAAAATACCCAGCACTTACCACTTTATTTCCCCACATACACGTTTTCTTCCTGCTAGTACAGATGTATTTCCTCATGCACTTGCCAAATTTTTTTAAGCATCTGAAATCATCTCGAGCACATCTCGGACATTCCGGTTCACGCATGAATGAGCATGCGCGACAGGAAGTGTGTTGACATCTTCCCTGGCATTCGTTAATGGTTTCGGCCACGTCACTGAAAATATACATTTAAAATTCTACATACTTAATTATAATGCATGTTTAATTTAGGTTTCCTTTGAGAAACTTGTGTAGCATTTTTTTGCTTTATTCCTCATGTATAGCCAAAGATAATGGGAATAAACTAAAAACAAGATCTGGAAATTCAATTTCCACAATTCAATTTTAGAAAGGATATTAATTTCTAAAAATTGTTCAAATTTAAAATTTAAAACAACTCAACAAGTTTATAAACACAGAAATCACGTTATAATTATAGTTACAATTAATGCAAGACACAATTTTACCGCGAAATACATAAAAAAAATATTCACCAACTCACAAAACACATTACCCACAGCACATTCACAAATACAAACATTAAGAAACACTTACTGAAGTGTCCCTAATAGATTTGAACAAGTTCATAAAGATGCAGTGGCGCCTGGGGGTACACGTTTAATCGCGACTTAAATATTATACCACATGTGACACATCGGCTTGATGTATATAAAGAGTAATATATATATATATATATATATATATATA
>MUZC01000031.1:61679-83955 GCA_002072015.1 Radix auricularia | reverse complement strand
CAACTACGAGCAAAATTAAATTTAAAAAATAATAATAATTATTTTCTAATTTAATTTTGCTCGTAGTTGGGTTTAAAAAAAATAAACAAAAAAATAAAATAAAAATAATTAATGCTGAAAGCATTCCCTTTCATTAAATTAATATCCATTTTTTAAATTATTTTTATTTTATTTTATTTTTATTTTTTTTTTAAATTAATTTTTATTGTTGTTGTTGTTGTTGTTATTGCTTGCACCAAGTCTTCATATATTTCTCTTAATTCAAGATACTAATAAAAATGCAAGACTAGACATAAACCATTGATAAGCGTTATGCGCAATAATCTTCTGTATAAAAGAAGCGTCTTTAACAGATAAGATAAGGCAAAAACAAAACAAAAAACATTCTAAATCCGGTTCCTGGCTCTGGTGTATCAAGGCGAGCATCAGAGCGAGTCGCGAGATTTTCAATCTGCGAAGCAGGTTTGAAAGTTTGAGGAATTCCAGTCCCGGGTGTAAAAACGTGGACCACTGGTCACTGTCTGGCCATAAAACGTGGGCGTACATTTTATAGGACAGGGTGCTATAAATGCCAGGCCACCTGGTCATTAATGACGATAGAATCTTTTATTTTTATCATAAGTCCATGAGAGATGCAAGCCTGTCCTGTTTTACGGTCGCCCGTTTGCTTTTAGCGCGTTGTTACCACCCAGTTCGTAGTTTCTAAAATATTTTATGGTCTTTATTTCTGACTCAGTGGTCAGTCATTTACCAATAAGAAATTATGACCATTTTAATTTGAATGGTCTGTGTATTTTCTTATTTAAACGCATTTTGTTGAACTTAAAACTGATTTTTAAATTTTTTTTAAAAATAAAATATTTGAAATTATGTCTCAAAGATATATTAAACATCTATCTTAAGGGCTGCGGAAATTAATGATTAATTAATCGATTAAAATTAATTTGATCAATAAAAATTATATTAAAATTTAATAAAAAATATTTATGATATTTTTTTCCAATTTATTTATAATTTATACATTTTTTTACTTGTTACACACATACTTTCCCCTCGTAGTATTATTATTAATATAGAAGTGCATACGTAAACGAACCGGGTTTTCTTCCTTGTTTCTTGCATAGCAAAACGAATTTGCTGTGTTACGTCACAAAATTAGGGAGCCATGAAATTAACCGATTTAGCTGCAAAAAAATGAATCGCAACTTAAGGGGATCTTTAGATGCATTATAAAAATATAAATAATCCAAATTAATCGATTACATACCAGTTATAGTTTATTTTATTTTTTTAAACATTACATTAAGGCAATTAGAAAAAATAACATCATTGTTGATGTTTCCTTTTACATGTCGATGGTTTTATATAAAAATTTGAAGTTATTTGTTTTGTGACGTCGCGTCAGGCCCAACAAATACTCTGTTTAAATTACACATAAAAACAATTTTTAAAATTAGTCAAGATTTTTTTAATAAATAAAAGAATTAAAGCAGTTTTTGTATTAAAAAATCCTTTTAATTATATGTGGACATGTTCATTTTTCTTGTATAAATCTTGTAATTGAATTATTCTTCGCTTCCAGTGAAAGTTACAAATAAATGCGTCATTCCCGAAAATTGAATTTGGGGGATTTTACTAACAGAATTTTAAAATGTTTGCCTATCGTTAAAAAGTATAATCCTAACTAACGTTTAAGCTCACTTCTCAGATAAAATCGATAATTTAAAAAATTAGGTGTTAAAAAAATAATAAATCATATTACAAAAACTATTATCTTAAAGATATCGAACAAGAAACAGCACATATTTTCGAATTCTTCAATTGATGCATCACCAAAAAAATTCTCTAGATATAGTAATTTTAAAAGGGACTATTTTTAGCGAAATGTATCCATTTCTTTACCTATACGTTTTTATTTCCTATTATTAATTTTTTTAATAAACAAATTTTTAGTAGCAATTAGTTTATCTTTATTTTTTTTTTTAGCAAATCTATATCTAACTAGCAATTTACCCGCGCTTTGCAGCGGTAAATTAGGATTTTAGTTATTGAAAATGCGTCTTTTTATATAGCTAATTATGAGAAAAAAAACATATTTAGGCAATCGTCCTCATAGTGAGAAAGGATTTAATATTTTTTGCCTCTTACCATCACGGGAGTGTACTCAACAACTTCCCAAAGTTTCAAGCTTCTATCTACACAGAAGCTTGGAAAATTAGTGTTGATTTAGTTTTATATAGCCCATTTCAGGGGAAAAAGGTTTTGGGCCCCCGGCCACCAATGAGTGGAAATTTTAAAATTTTATTTAATTACTTTCCTTATTACCATCGCTGGGTGTTACTAAACAACTACAGAAGGCTTTTTCCTTTACCTACACAGGAAATGGGAGAAGCAGTAATTTTCAGTTTTTAATAGCTCATTTAATGGAAAAACTACATTGGGGCCTACGGCATGCAGAAAGTGATAATTTAAATATATATTCACCTGTTACCATCAAAGAAGTGTACTCAACAACTTCCCAAAGTTTAAAGTTCTACATACTCGGCACAAAGAACAAAGAGTGATTTTCAATTTTTACAGAAAGAGAGAAATAGTTTTTGGGCCTTACATAATTTGGAATTTTAAATTTCCTTTTCGTCGTGAGAGGGTATTCAACGACTTCCCATATTTTCATGCACCTACCTTCACGGGAAGTTGGAGAATTAGTGATGATTGCGTGAGTGAGTGCATTAAAAACAATATTTGGACCCCATGCCCCCAGTAAGGTAAATTTAAATATGTTTTCATCTGCTACCATCGTGGAAGTGTATTTAAGANCCCCCCCCCCCCCAAGTTGCACGCCTTTACCTATTCGGGAAATAAGAGAATTATGGATTTTCATTTTTCATATAGCTCATATATAAGAAAAAAAAACGGTTTTGGGGCCCGGACCCCATGAGTGTGTATTTCAAAATTCTTTTTACACCAACTTTCGTCGTGAGAGGGTACTCAACAACTTCCCAAAATGTAATGGTCCTAACAACATGGAAAACTGGAGAATTAGTGATGAGTCGGTTTTTAATATTAGAAAAACTATATTTGGGCCCACGGCCCCCCATGAGAGGGCGTTTTAACATTCTTTTTTTTTAATTTTCGTCGGGAGCGTGTACTCAAAACATTGCCAAAGTTTCATGCTCCTACCTACACGGGTAATAGGAAAATTGGTGATTTTCATTTGTATATAGCCAATATAAGGACAAAAATGTTTTCGGCCCCGGGCCCCACAGGAGCGAGATTTTTAAAATTATTTTTCGCCAGTTTTCGTCGTTAGAGGGTACCCAACAACTTCTCAAAATTTCATGCTCCTACCTACACGGGAAATTGGAGAATTAGTGATGAATCGGTTTTTAATATAAGAAAAACTATATTTGAGCCCCCGGTCCCCCATGAGAGGGAATTTTAACATTCTTTTTTGCCAATTTTTGTCGGGAGCGTGTACTCAAAAAATTTCCAAAGTTTCATGCTCCTACCTACACGGGAAATAGAGAATTAGTGATTTTCAATTTTTATACAGCTTATATCTCGAAAAAAAAAAAAAAACGTTTTTGGGGCCCCGGCCCCCATGAGTGGGAAATTTAACTTTTTTCTTTTCATCCAATTATCGTTGAGAGCACGTACTTAAAAAATTTCCAAAGTTTCATGCTTCTACCTACACGGGAAATAGGAAAATTGTTGGTTTTTGGGCCACCGGCATCACATGAGCGAGATTTAAAAACAACAACTTTTTCGCCAATTTTCGTCGTAAGAGGGTACCCAACAACTTCCCAAAGTTTCATGCTTCTACCTACACGGGAAGTTGGAGAATTAGTGATGAATCAGTGAGTGAGTGAGTCAGTCAGTCAGTCAGGGCTCGCCCTTTTATTAGTATAGATTCAATGATTGTTGTTATCGGCAATCAATTAAGTTAACAATGGAAATGAGTGCGACGGTTGTAAAAAGACAAGCCCTTTAAAAAAAACAAAAAACAAGAGGCTGGATATGGAGTTCTAAATATAATGGTGTAAATAGTCAATGATATTATCTTTCATACGTAAGCAGTAATAAATAAATAAAATAAAAATACAATCAGATTTAGTTAATTTGAGTATTAATAATTAATATCAGTAAACATGCTTATGTTGTCGATGAGTTAGAACAGCATTGATATATGAACATTGGGGTTCAGAAATTACCAACTGTTCTCCATAAGGAAAGAAAAATTTTAAAATGCAAGAGCAAACATAGACAAACTATCGTTATTCCCGCACGGAATTCAGACGTGAAATCGGTTGCCTGGGGAAACCAAGAAAACCAACACTTCATCAACATTTAAAGCTCTAATAAAAATCAAAACTAGACACAAACCATGGACAGGCGTAGGGCGCAATAATCTTCTGTATAGGAGGAGTGTCTATAACTTTTTAACAGATAAGATAATTCAATTGGCGTCTAACTGATGGATCAAGGTTGTGAAAACTTTTAGAAGATACAATTATGATATTTAAAGAACTAAATTTGTAGACGAAATATGTTAATGTGAGCCGATTCCATTATAATAATATATGGAAGTAACAAATTATTAAGTTATGATGTGGCATTGTAAAATTGTTTTTTTTAAGATGATAAGTAAAACAAAAACATTGGTATTTGTTAACCATAATTTATAGATATGAACATTTTCAATATTTGTATAATGAAAAACTCTCGGACTCCAGGCTATTGAAACACATTTTAAAAACGTATAATATATTTTATTCGCCCTTTTCTCTATGGCAGTTATTTAAAAGAATAATTAATTAATTTTTAAATTAAAATTTTGGTTTTTGTTGTTAAGGAGAGGGCTAAAATAGATTATAATCTTCCAGAGGTGACAAACTTGCTTCTTGTATAACGAAAAGGGGGAGCGGGGCGCTATTTTATTTCTATAAAAATATTAATCAACTTTAAAATTGTAAGAAGTTGGCTTCTTCAAAGACTTTTTTTCCGCATTGCATTGGGGTGGGGGGAGGAGATCTAAGCTAACCTGAGGATATTACACAGGTGAAAAGGTTATTAGCCAGTGTTTTTAGTTACCTTAGCATGTCAATTATATTTTATTTAGTAAGGCATCGGTAAAAAATATTTACCCCCACCCCCTAATAAATAACTAAGCGAGTTTCTTTTTTTTTTTTTTGCTGGCATGAGCTCACGCCAATGAATAACTTGATATCGGATATGTTAAAGTAGCATGCTTATTATATCAGCTAACAATCGTTTAACAAGGGCTGAATTATTCCCCCTGATTTAACCACCTATGAAATAAATAACGTTTATCGCTTGTCTCTGTCGTCTCGGTGCGCCTTTGGTGTCGAGATGCAAGATACTCCTGGCCACTTCTGATATGAGCATTTAATTAGCACCGCGAGAGTCCGTTTGCTGCCAGGTAATTTATGCTGGCTAAAGTCCACACAGACGAGAAGATCGCAACTAATGGAAACAGAGGAGCACGAAAATTGATAGTGAAGGGAACAAAGGAGAAACCTAACGTCCAGGGCCAAGTGAGGCCAACAGTTTCGAGACAAATAAAATAATAATGCTAGGACTAAAAAATAATATGCAGCAGTTGATTAGCCAGTTGGTCAGGTGGGGTGTATTGGTGCTCTGCTGTGACATTCCGACAAGAAATATTTAAAAGAGAAAAACATTTTTTTTATAAATTTTGTTTTCACGTGTATTTAAAAAAAATCTTTTAAATGGGAATGTTACGATTTTTAAATGGGTCAACAATGAATTATTTTTAAATACATTTTATTTATTAAATTGTTATTTTTGTGCGAAGAGAGTAGAAGTATAAATATACTAAACAGTTTGTAAACCCCGCTCCCGCGATGTCAAAACTTCTTGCCACCCCTTCCTTATAAGTCTATTCATTATGTTGAAAATATTATCGCTAAATGAACATCACAAAATAGCCACTGTATTCTCACTCGGAGGACGCTTGAAAAAATAAAACTATGTTGGGAGCAGAGCGTCAATTTCCGATTTCATTTAAATTACTTGTCAAGGTACGAATTAAAGTTTAGACATTTTTAAGAATTACAATTATTTCTCAACCCATCTTCGTAACCAAACGCAAATTGTTATAAGTCCATAATTTGTAATTTTTCGGAATTTTCCATCCCATTACATAGAATTTTACAAATATGTTTTTTACGTTAAAAAGACAATATTACGCATCAAAGGCACTTGTGAAGGTTTATGATATTCAGAACCTTTTATTCCCCACTACAGCCGCGAGTCACTTGTCTACATTTCCAATCAGTCGGTCAGCAATGTGGGTCATTGTATCATTATTTTAAAAATATATCCAATAAAAATTTTGCTTTTGTACACAGAAATTTAGAATCAACTCGATGGCTTATGTGAGCGAGATGTCAGTCCAAGCCAAGTGGTACACTTCTTTTTTTGAAGCAATGCGGTGTTTTTCGGTTACATCAGAGTTTTCGCGTGAACGGAAAATCAAATTTCTTGAATCTTACCCCGCATTAGCCCTAGCTAAATGTCTCTGCTTTGATATCCCGAGGATTCATGCTAAACTTTTAAAATGATTTTATTGCACGTATCTATATATGTGGTATATTCGCAGGTCCAATAACATTCCATTAAAAGTATAGACTTTAAGACCGTGATAATGCTTCCAAATAAAATATACTATACAAAAAAGCTTTGTGTAAATAAAAAATAAAATAGATGTATTTGTCCTTTAATTAAAATAACTTTAATTTTTTTGTTTATTTGACACAAATGCCTTGCCTATCTTGTATAATTTTGTCTCTATAACAGTCTATATCGCGCACTAACTATTTGGATTCTCTATGTTTTTGTTTCGTTACCTTGCTGAGCAAACAGCTCTGGGTCGTTTGGCACAAAATTCGGGTGAACACTTTGGTCGACAGAACTCAACAAACGCTGCATCAGCCTGGTGGCCGCGGGATCGCCTCTTAGACGCTGTCGAGGGAAATATATAAGCAAGTCAAGAATTGTATAGTCAATATCTATTAAACTTTCAAATAATATGTAGTAATGGTCGTAAATAATTTCAAAAATGCATAGAGGGATATCAATTACGTACATAATGCAGAAAGAAAGTGATCTTCATCAGTTTTCTCTCACAACACACTGAGATACTTGCCAGATTTTAAGGGCTAATCAAAATTGAAACAAAAACAAGAAAATATAAGAAAATAATCAATTATCTTATTCTTGCTCTTGGGTTTGAACTGTATTTTGTTTTTAAACGTATCAAATCATTTTTTTTTCACGATTTCATCGCAATTATTTACAATTTAGTAATGTAAGAAACTGTTTCTAAAAAAAAAGTTTGATCACTATTTTACTATAACAACTTAAAAGTAATGAAAGTGTAGTTTGTTTTTAAAAAATCGCTATATTTACTGATTGAACCAAAAATTACGTTGAAATAAAGAACTGGTCACTAGAGTACAAGCGGTTTTAGTGCCGTTAAAAGTTACCAACTTTTCAGATCTTTGGCTAAAATAAATGTTAAAAATACGAAAGAAATGGAAAGAAAGAAATATAGAAGATGGAAAAGAGAGAGAGAAAAGTAAATAAAGTAAATTTGCTCTTCGATAAGATGATTCAGATACTTTTATTTTTTAAATCGATATTCTTCTACCACAAGAGACAATTTTGTTAATCGAAATTCTTCTAAGACGAGAGATGATAACATGATTTGAAATCACAAATTGTGACTAAGACGCCGATCGGTGACTTTATGATTTGGTGTGGTCCCTAACAACTTTCACAGACCAAAAGTTCATAAGCCCCCATTCCTCGCACACCACCCCGATTCACTTTTTTCTTCTTCTTTTCTTTCAGAATAACCCACTGACTAGGACATGAGAATGTGATGATTCATGAAAGAAACGTGCGGTCTTTGCTGATTGACGCAAACAATGAACATCACAGAGAAATCAACTTAACGAGGTATAGGGGTCTAGCATTGTCAAGGGAAGACTGCATGCCCCGCCCGCCCACTGTATAAAGAATGAGTGAAGTTTACTGTTGGCCTCCCACGATAACAAGAAATCTGCGCCCAATCTTCAATCGTAAAAGTCATCTTGTCTCCAAAATATTTCTCTTTTAGATGGAAAGGGGAGGGTGAAGGCAAGAATGTGTGACACAGCGCAGAGTTATAATCTCAAAGGAACATCAATCTTAGATTTTTTTCCAAATTGTTTTAAAAGTTTCTTTATAATAAATAGCTTTAAAACAACAATTTTCGTAATGTTAAAAAAAACAACTAACACATTATTTAAAGCTACACATCATCCCTTACACCATTAATTAAAAAACAAAAATGTCTAGACTTATAAAGAGACCTTTTGAACCTGTCTTTTTTAATAATAATAAAAAAAAACTATACCAGAAAAACAAGTAAACATGTGTTTGACGTTTCATATGTGAAATGATCTGTCAAAAAAGCACGGCACCACCTTGGAGTCGTTACACCACTTGGTAACGCGTCAAACGTGTAGACCAATTGTTTGTAATCATGATCTTTTCTTCGAACATGACAGTCAACATTTATATGAGATGAGCATAGGTCTTGTCTAGTAAATGTCACAAAAAGACTATAAGGAACCAGTGGCGAAGCTCGGGTAAATACCGCCGGGTCAGATCAATATTTTTCCCACATCACTTCCGGAAAAACAAAAACTTGAATTTGGTCGAATGTTTTTTCTCTTCGAAATGATAAAGTAGTTATCCAAGTCATTGAATGTCAAAGTAGCATTGAATAAAATTCAATCCCTTGGTTAGACTACTATCGGACTTCGCTAAGTCGAACTTCCCTAAGCCGAAAACCTCCTTATATCGAATTAATTGTTAGGTCACGACAAAATTCTTCTTAATTAACCCAAAGATTTTCGGCTTCCAGCCACCTTTAGTCGAATTTTCAAAGGCACTATGGTTATTATCCTTGGAGGACATTTAAGAAAATGTGTTTTTTAGTACATTCCACAAGTACTCTTCGAAGTACCAAAAATGATCAAGACTAGAAAAGGGAGTGGTAACTAATTCGCGATTCTTTGCTTCATGATGTGACTCTTTTTTAAAAGAAAAATCTCACTTCCCCGATCACACTGTGGAGGGAGTTAAGTTGGGGAGAGGAGGTAAGGTTTATCCTCTCAAGTGCATGAGTCGGTTTGTCAAATCCAGTTATCTTCCTTTCAAATGAAACATCAGACATCGCCTCTCTTTCCTGTTAAGCCTTTACGCTGGTATGGCTGTTGCCCTCCCACTCCGAGCACTCTTAATGTCAATATTGTCTTTGATCAATCTGCACCTAATAGGCCATTTTCCCTAACTCGAAAACTCAGTAAGTCATTTTTTTCGGGTCCCTTTGAGTTCGACTTAGAGAGGCCCAACTCTAGTACCTTTAATCTTTCTCATTGTCAATTCTTTCAAATAATTATTAAGTATTTATATATATTATATTAAGGATGGGTCTTGAGTTTCCCGCTCCCAAACCTCCAAATCCATTTTTAACCCTCATTGTTTTAATTTGACCATAGTAAATCGCAATGATATCATTGTTCTGATTTAACCTTAGTGTATGGCAATGATATCATTGTTCTGATTTAACCTTAGTGTATGGCAATGATATCATTGTTCTGATTTAACCTTAATGTATGGCAATGATATCATTGTTCTGATTTAACCTTAGTGTATGGCATTGATATCATTGTTCTGATTTAACCTTAGTGTATGGCAATGATATCATTGTTCTGATTTAACCTTAGTGTATGGCAATGATATCTTTGTTCTGATTTAACCTTAGTGTATGGCATTGATATCATTGTTCTGATTTAACCTTAGTGTATGGCAATGATATCATTGTTCTGATTTAACCTTAGTGTATGGCAATGATATCATTGTTCTGATTTAACCTTAGTGTATGGCAATGATATCATTGTTCTGATTTAACCTTAGTGTATGGCAATGATATCATTGTTCTGATTTGGCCAGCAGTGACTATAAGGAATTGTGTCAACACCCAAGAACCTGGGATAAATTAAAAGATTTATTCCCATCTTCTGACGAAAACATTGGCACGAGATTGATCCATGAATCAGATGCGTGGCTAGGGGGCGGGTGTAGCCACAGGCAATGAATGACCCACGGAAGGTAAATCGTAGATATTTTCTGTCACCGCTTGGCTGATTGTTCTTTGGTAATTGGGTTACTTGTATACATTTTAGACATCATGCGCTGCAGGCCGCTTAGTCCAGAGTGGAAAAGACAATGGTTATATAGAGTCACATTATGTTTTACAAGGAATTAATGAACTAACTTAACAAGGTAAAATAAATGAATTTTTATCCACCAGTTTCTATTCTCAAAATTTCATAAAAAAAGATTTAAGAAAATAAGTTCAAATTAAAACGATGATTGTAAAACTATTTCCTCAACAGTAATGGTGAATGAAGTCATACTTCAACTGGAGCAGCTGCTTTTAGGATACTTGGAAAAAGGTAAGAATTCATATATATTATTCTTCCATAAAAAATGAAACTTGCGCAGGTTATTTATTTATATGTTAAAGAAATAACAAATATTTATTGAAATTTTTTGACAGAGGCTCGTGGTAATTACCTCATAAGCTCTACCACATGCAGCTATTGATGTAAAAATGTTGAACTCTATTTCAGAAGGAGAGAAGACGATCAGACCGTTTGTTGGTAACATTGTCCCCTCCCGCTGTCTGCCCCTTTCATCTTGCTCATCGAGAAATCAGAGTGATCGTTCGTTCAAGCCAGTTCAAGGAAATGGTTTATAAATTCGGCCCAACATGAAAAGGTTGTTTACTCTCTCTGAATGTATTAAGTTAATCAAATCCAGGTTTTTGTGAGCGTTTTCTGCTCAGTGGCTTCTCGCAGTCTATGTGTCACGTCTTGCCAAAATCTCAGTTATAGCAAATAACACATACAAAATAATATATATATATATATATATAATTAATAATTATGTCTTTTTATGTAATTTGTGTGTGTGTGTAAGTCCTTTGAATAGCCAATTTTTTAAAATTTTATTTTTTTCCCCTATGAACCTTCTAGTATATTCTTATTTAACAGCAAGGGTTTGGGTGTGGGTGGAACTTCCAGTGGAGTAAAGTACCCTATCTATTTACCTTAAATTACTCAAAAGTTTATAGGAAACTAGTTTTAGGATCAAATACTTATAGATCTGAAATTTCGCACACCTTATTGAAACAGCAATCAAGCTATTCTGTTCACGCACACAAACACACATACAGTCACGACGCACGCATGCATGCAAACACATACACATACACTATACACACACAAACTAAATTGCAAAAATGGGTTTTTCCCGGCACTTAAAGGTGTGAGACGTCGAGCTTTGTCAAAATTTTGACTTCATTTTTTGTAAGATCACAGTACATTCACTTATGGATCTATATTCTCGGTATACGAAAAAGTTTAAATTGATTAAACTTAAAATAAACGATGAACATGTTGATGTCGAGATTAAAAGAGCGTCCTTCGAGATACAAATTTCACTGTTTGACGTCATTATTTGAGCAAGATATTAATTTGTGCAAAAGGAACGATGTAAAAATTACAAAATTAATGTATGTCTGACCCTTATGCATTTTTCACCATTGATCCGATCGCCATGAAAATTTGTGGAGTTGTTGAGTACACACCCGCAAAGGTTTCTGGCACATTTCTTTTTTTAAATTACTACTCGTAAGTGCCCTTTCGGTGGAATCAGGGTAAGTGCCACTTCCATTTCCCGGAAATCTCTCAAAGGTTGATAGAAACCTATCTATAGGATCTAATACTTAAACATGAAATTTCGTCCACATGACTGAACCGTTACTCAAGCTATCGTGTTCATACACACACATACACATGCAGACAAGGTGAAAAACTGGCTTATTCCGAATCAGGAAGGTTCAAAACGTCGTCGAGATCTCTCAATCACATATTCATACACATACACATACAGACAACATCGCAAAACTGTTTTTTGCCCCATTTTGTCAGGTATAAAACGTCGAAATTAGTCAAAATCTCTTCATCAATTTTGTCGCGTTTACAACACTTCTCCCTTTAATTCGTATACGAGAAAGTAAAAAGCTCCAAAATATAATCATGACATCATGCAATGGTGTTTCTAAGGCGATCCTTTCCAAAGTGGTAGTTTGCTTAATTTGCATGCAGTAGCAATAATAGTAATAATAACTACAAATCATTACAGCGGACATAACATAATGATAACTTAAGAACCTCTTCATATTGAAGTTGAAAACCTATGCACGGTGCCACCAGGCTCAAATGTTTGAGAATCATTGCTCTACAATAACTGTTTACCTAGAAGCAGTGCTCTGTTACGGTTGCGGTATTAAAGCATTACTCGTCACTGATGTCACACCCTGGCTGCAATACATCTGCATGTGACTTGTAACAATATGTATTGTCTTCTCAAAGCAGTTATATTTATACTTGAATGAATGCTTTCTTTTACAGCGGTAAAACTATACATGCTAGACAAGCGCGTTCGTTGTCAAATACTCTATCACATCTCCAAAATCTTCTTTGATTTTTTTATGTTCCCCAGTTTCCCACTCTTTAAGAAGTTTCTTAAAACTGCTCCACAATCTTGGTGCCGCCAACGTCTCTCCAACGATTTTCCGCAATAGTTTCTTTTTTTAAAAAAACAACGTTAATCCGAGGGGACGCTCCGATGTTTTCTCATCCCATTTTCTCAATCTGCAACCATGGCTTTCAATGACCGGACGCCCCGAGCCGTCTCCGCCCGCCCCCTCGTGAGTTTCAATGACCGTCGTTTACACATGACCACAAATCGACTCCCCCCATTTGTTCAACGGCATTTCCCGTTGACCGACACTTCAAAGCTCTCGAGAACTTGCTAAAGACGAGGAGTGCCAGGGACCCGGTGAGATTTTGTCCCGCTTGTTTGTCCGCCGTGCGCAACAGAACGGGAACGGAAAACAAACACCGAGGAAACAAAATACAAATTGGGATTAACGATGGCATTCCCCCCTTGGGAAAGGGTGGGGGGAGTGGGAGGAAATATCCCCCCACCACAGGGTTAATTACACACAGCCTGATCGCAGAGTCAGGTAAACACAATTCTGGCGGCGAAATCAAAGCCCAAAATCAACAGTCTTCATGATTTCTGCGCGAGGCCCGTGAAAAAAGAAAAGGTAAGGTGCGATGACTGTTCGATGATTTCCTCAAATCTCGCGACGTTGAAACTTCGATACCGGAAGGAGCTGTCTAATTAATGCGTAAGTCATACAGCGGGAATCTGGGTCACGCATCGTAATACCCAGGTCCATATTGTTGGATTTGTCCTGCGTTTATTCCTTGCGTCATTCCAAAAGGAAATAGTATAGGCCTACCGACTTCTAAAATACATTGTAAAAACTTCTTTGATTCAACATTATATTTTGTACAAGTTAAATAAAATATTAAATATCTGAATATTGACATTCTGAAAAATTCAATTTTCTTAATAAATACTCACTAATTCATCGTTAGAATGTGTAGCATCGCTGTTATGGTTACTTAAAAAAGGCTTATTTAAATTCAAAATTTAACGGATTTAAGTCTAAGACAAGAATCGAAATATACTTTGCTGCTAAAATTGTACAGAGCAAATTTTATCATGAAATAAGAGTAATCAAATTATTATTATAATTATGAATCAACATTTCCTGACATGGGCTTCAATGTTCTTATCAGACGCGTAGCTTGGGTTAGTGTCAAGCAGGGCGGGTCAAGATATTTGCTACCTCCTTATTAATTTCAACAGTTGGCAGATAATCACACTCCTACACATAAATATGAAAGTCCAAAAGGGGTGCGAACCCATTTATATCGCTGAATCCCCCCCACCCCAATATGATAAAATGCTGAAGACCCCTAGCTACCAATATTTAAAATGTAACAGTTTAAAAGGTTTCAAATATAATATTGCTAGTTGCAAGGTCATGTTTTTAAATTGAGAAAATTAATTTGTTTTGCTAATAGTTAACCGACCATTTTTAATTTTTAATAGCCAACGTAGAGAGGAAATAGTACGTAAAGTTGACGTGGCTCGCTCTTATGTATCACTACGGTGTGTATGGTTATAGCCACTGTGGCGATCGTGTTGCTAGCCACTGTTGCGAGCATATATCCACCGTCCCCGTGTATTCCATGGAGCCACCAATTTCTATAAAGCGAGCAATTAAGTGGCCATTAACTTAATGGGCAAAAAAATATTTAAAAATACTGCTAACAGAAGTTAAATAATAAACTGACGGGATAAAAAACGATAAAAGTAGTGATAATGATCTTTTATCACATAATTCCCATATACTTAATAACTATTTCTGAAAGTTACTTATAGTTTTTTTTTACAAGGTGGCTTTACATTATAGCTAAAAACTAAATATACAATTTAACAATTTTATAGCCAAAAAAGTAATTAAGAGAAAGCCCTGAAGTTCAAAAACATCGTTATAATTATTATGTTTTTTTAAAAAGTAAAGAATGAGTGAGGAGCGTCGGGAGTCTTCCCATGTTTCGCTGTGTTCAAACGGTCAAATAGGAACAACTAATGAGTTGCTTGGTGTTTATGTATGTATGTATAACATCTTATCTTCTATTCTTATAATAATAAAAGGCAGTTGTCTATGCAATTCTGGATAGCGATTGGTCCCTCAAAGCCCTACAGACTCCTAGAGCCAATCACTAGCGGAGAAAAATGAAATCTCATTTACATATTAAAAAAATTTATGCCGACGTTCAAAACAAGTTATTTTTAGTGCAATATTTTTGTCATCATTCATTACTTCCCATCTTGAAGTGTGTCACTCCTGCTAATCACTACTGTTACTCCTAGACAACATGCCACCGAAACGACGACGGAACGTCCTTGGACAGGCTTAACATAATTATCTGTAACATGTCGTTTTATATGTCAAAGTAATTATTTAGCAGAAACAACAAAATGCGAAATACTTTTAAAAGACCTAAACGCAATCGGTGCGTACGATTTTCTGTTATATAACGGATATTTCAATATTGAGGTAATAAATCTGTGAAAAAAGGGGTAGGGCGTGGTCCATTAAAATAATGTTATACTCCTGGGACGTGATAAAATGTATGGTGATGTAACAAATGTGGTTGGGGTCAATAACACATTTGGGGGCGCTCAAACAGATAAACCACGGTACTTGAATGGATGTTGTGTCAAGGAATTCAAATAGAATATAAGCTATCATTTATGTCAGGGGTTTAAGCCTGTCATTTAAGTCAGTGGTTCAAGCCTGTCATTTATGTCAGGAGTTTAAGCCTGTCATTAATGTCAGGGGTTCAAGCCTGCCATTTATGTCAGGGGTTTAAGCCTGTCATTAATGTCAGGGGTTTAAGCCTGTCATTAATGTCAGGGGTTTAAGCCTGTCATTTATGTCAGGAGTTTAAGCCTGTCATTTATGTCAGGGGTTTAAGCCTGTCATTAATGTCAGGGGTTTAAGCCTGTCATTTATGTCAGGGGTTTAAGCCTGTCATTAATGTCAGGGGTTTAAGCCTGTCATTAATGTCAGGGGTTCAAGCCTGTCATTAATGTCAGGGGTTTAAGCCTGTCATTAATGTCAGGGGTTTAAGCCTGTCATTTATGTCAGGGGTTTAAGCAGTTGACCAGCCGTCATAATTTCTTTGTTCTCTCTGCAGTGTTTTTATATTGATGGTTATTGATGGCAACTTACTTTTCCTACACATGCCCACTGGCTCTGTCTGTAACGTGTGGGTCTTGGACAAGAACGTGCTGGTGGTCGGCGTGAGCACACAGTCCAGGTCTCTGTCACACTTGCCGCGGTAGGCAAAGTCACCACCACACTCCTCGCCTTCTTGCTTCGCACAGACAGGACAGCAACCACACACACCTGCGGTAAGTGCCACTAAGTTACTTGTTTAACAACGTTCCAAAAATGCTCAAGCGTTAAAAGACAAACATGGGGGATGGATGTTCTTTATAAAAAAAAAAAAAAAAAAAATTAAAAAGAAAAAATGAGATAAGTTATTTCGCTTATAAAATCTATTCTTCTAAACATATTGTATTTTTAAAATGTCAAATTCTAATTCTTTTAAATAGAATTTAAATGTCGTTCCTGAAATAATATTTAGTTGTTGTTGAAATAAGCAATATTTGAACATTGCCTTTAAACACTACGGCTGGTAATCTTTGTGATATGTGTTTTTAGAGAGAAATAATCAAACCGATTTACGAAGACCTGGGCAGTGTCAATTTTCAGCCTCTCCATTTCATAGACGTGGTTGTTTGGCGATGATTGTCGAATGGGATGATTTATTACTTAAGTTGTATCTCATCTGAGCGTGCTTACCTGTTGTGATGCCACCCTTGCAGTTCAGTCTGGATGCTCTCTTCGGGGAGCAATGAAGTTTATGGCAAGGCGGGCATTGTAGACTTAGAACGAAATCCCACAGCACCGTCCAGGCCATGAATCCGTACAGTAAAGTGGACGAAAATTTCCAGTGACCCAGACACGTCCCAGAAAACAACATATTTTTTTTAAACGTCAGGTTTTTTTTATTTTTGTTTGTTGTGTGTTTTAATTTAAATATTTCTCCTCCTTTTTTACAATGTCCCCGTTATAACAAGGACACAGGCAATATATTTTTTTGTTTCTTACAGAACGAATAGGGACTTCAAGTTTTGAACGTTTAAGCCAAATTTTACCATTCGTATACATCTCTGTGATTCTGAGATACTAAGAGTCTGTAAAGAGGGAAATATTTCCTGTCCGAGTGACATGTGAAAGAACAGCCGTCCGACAACTTAGTACTTGATCCCTTGAAAATTTCTTTGACACAAAACCAAACAACAGAATATATACACTGGATACGCCATACACGATTTCGATTGGATATTGTGTTGACTCCTATCAGCCTTACGTTACGTAACGCTGGTTTCAGCAATAGTGAAAGAATTGGCCAAAACTAATGTAGAGTATTCCTCTGGTTGTCCTTTCTCACATACGGCATCGACTTGATTCGTTGGAATACCGAACAAGTGCACTGGATGACGGTTGCTAACTTGACAACAAGGGAGAGATTTCTCTGTCTATCACTATTGGTCGAAATATCTAGAAATAAAATAATCAATAAAGCAATTAGTTTAATTTTTTATTTTTAAAAAAGACAGTCAAATAAATGTTCACATTTAAAACCTTTACCCTGGTGTTAAGCTAGACGAAATGTGTGTTAACCTTCAGTTTTCGACATTTGGTTTTGTTATAAATTCAGTATTTGTTACTTTAGTTTTGTTTATTTCCTTTAATTTTTTTTAACGAAAACAAAGACATTACTGGTGTTTAAAGAAATAATGTTGACTGTAAACTTCTATTGGTAAACATTTTTTTTCTATAACTAGTCTTTTAACTCATTAATTAATTATTTAGATTTCTTTTTATTTATAAAATTGTTAATTTTTTAAACTCTATTATCCTCTTAAAAATAAGTTCAATGTGGTTTGTTTTCATTACGTAGTGTCGCATTTATGGTCTATTGTTTGTGTACGCTCAATGTTGATGTAAAATTATCGAGACCGGAAGTTAGCCAATGTTTCCCATCGAGATCCACTAGATCTAAATCCTCCAAGTTCTATCCCATGGACTGTGTATTTAAAAGAACATATAGAAATCTAGATCTAGTCTACAATCACACGTTTAATGTAAACGAAAAAAAAAACAACTCTTTTTAAAATAATGATCAGAAAGCTTCTTTACGTTTTTTTGTCAACTGCACCTTTGTAAAAATAAAAATAATAATAATAATAATAATAATAAAATTTTTTAAACGGTTACTAGATCTATGTAATTATTGTTAGTTTTAAAAAAATTACTTTAAATTTATTTTTGTTATTGCAATCAAACAATGTAATAATTATAGTATAAGTATAAAAAGTGTTCATGTTATTGTTTGTTTTGAAATTTTAATAGCTAAATGATTGTGCAGCTGGACTCAGAGCCACGTGTATTTCTAGCCTAGTGTTGTGCTTACTTGTGCTGAGTTTAAATTGGCAGCACTGATGAATTGTCTTTTCAAAAAAGTAAGTTATACAACACCCAATTACAAGTTTCCTTGCCATTTCACTCAGTGACGTGTGGAACGCCCTTAACGGCTTGTTGCCAACATGTGGGTTGAGAGTGACTAGAACTTACTTTTGAGACCAACAATCTATCATTTGACATGTAGGTCAATGAATCTTTCATTTGTCATGTAGGTCAATGAATCTTTCATTTGTCATGTAGGTCAATGAATCTATCATTTGTCATGTAGGTCAATGAATCTTTCATTTGTCATGTAGGTCAATGAATCTTTCATTTGACATGTAGGTCAATGAATCTTTCATTTTACATGTAGGTCAATGAATCTTTCATTTGACATGTAGGTCAAGGAATCTTTCATTTGTCATTCATGTTTGGTCGTTGTATTCGAAAAAAGATCCCCCAAAACCTATTCCTTTCTTATAATGAAATGAGTACATTTTTTATATATATTTTTATTTATTATTATTTTTGAGGGGCAAATATGAAGAGCTTCTTTTTTAAAACAAATAAATGCTTTTCAACCTGAATTTCATTTTCTATATCAAATTAAGAGTCAACGTACGAAAAAAAAAAAACTATTGTCATTTAGAATTTAATAATTTCTTAGAGTTAAAATAAATTTAAAAACCTCTTTTTCAAAGAAACAACAAAGCTTTCGACTATAAATCCTTAATATACGAGACTTAATTAAAAGTATGTTCATTATAACATGCATCGCACAACAATAAAAAAATCCAAAATTTTAATTATTTCTCTTACATTAAGGATTTTTTTTTTAAACTACAGCAGTCTGCCTGCTAAAATTACCCTCGATTTGATTACATGAAAAAAGTTACAAGACGTGTTTAATATAATGCGCAACAGATTAGCATAAATATTTACAAATCGAAAATGTATTGTTAAAAATTATCGTCAAAATATAAATGTTGTTAAATATAATACGCACCGCGACACTCTAGCACGAGTCCTAACATGCTACATAGAGATAATATAAATACTCATTAATTTAATTACGGTACAGTCGATCGATCCCAAATTTCGACAGATATATATTATCAGCACGAGTCTGCCTGCAAAATTTCAGCTCGGTGGCATACTGGTAGCGGGTAAAAAATCGATCCAAAGTTTTTTCGGCAAGCAAGCAAGCAAACAAACATTCAGAGACCACGAGTTAATAATAATTAGGAGTTAAAAAGGATTTTATAATAAATCTTAAAAACCCGTAAAAAACAAGTTCTTTTTACTAAAATACTTTATATACGAGACATAACTATAAGGATGTTCATTATGATAAGTAGCGCAAGACAATCCGAAAATACAAAATTTTATTTGTGGCTCGTAAAACATTTATTTAATATAATGCGCACCTATCGTGAATATATTTTAAAAAAGGATTGTTAATATAGATCTAATACCCACCTTATTGCGCGAAAGGAAATGAAGTTCAATTTAATACGCACCACGACACTCCATCTCAAAAATTAACATGATACATAGAGATAAAATAATCTAAAAATTGAATAATTTAATTACAGTACTTCCGGTCGATTTGAAATTTTGATATCTCATTTTTATCATCGGCACGAGTCTGGCTGGAAAATTTCAGCTCGCTAGCTTACGAGGAAGTGGGTTAAAAATCGATCCAAAGTTTTTTCGATGGCTCATGCAGACACCACGAGTTAATATAAAGTATTATAATAATAAAAAAGGGTGCAACTCTGACACTAAACTATAGCAGAACCAACGCAACTGATAATGAAATTTGTCTGCGGACCACCAAAGTTTTCTCGTATACCCCGAAGTGTCTTCAAGCCAATGGTTAGTGACCACTACTTTAGATCACCTCATCCTCAGTCCATAAGATTCCTACACCCACCACCAACACAACATTCATATTTTATAAATATTTTTTTGAAAATGTTCAAATAATGGTTCCCCATCTGGGAAAGATTAGGTTCCACCTGGCTGTGTGCGCTAACCTGCCTCCTACTCTGCTTCATCTAATCTCGGCATCTCATTGCCATGACGACAAAGGGATGTTGATGTCCAACTCTCTTGATCTAATCACAACGACAGATCTCCCCCGATTGTACTCTGAGGAGTTCTCATTTTTCTTTCGTTAAAAAAAAATGTGTGTGTGTGTGTGGGGGGGGGTGGAGTTGGTAAATAAACCCCAAAAAGTGTTTCACCATTACATCACTGAGTATCTTTTGCCCCCGTGCATCACGTGGTTAAATCGAGAGGATTGAAATTAAACACGTGTCTTCACCAGACGATAAACGTTTTACAACACAAAAAGAAAATGGAATTTCGGATCGCGTGAAGTGCTCTTTAAACGAAAGACACTGGGAGCGCGGGGGGGGGGGCAGGGTGATGTTGTCCGGACCGGGATAAAAGCAAAGGCGGAGGGGGGTGGAAAATTCAAGCAGAAAGATTTCTGTAAGCCAAATTTGAAAAGATTTTAACGAGATTGTCTGGGATTCAAGGGCAGACGAAAATAAACATCATAAAGGGCAACCACTCCAAACAAGTAAAGGTAGGGATAAGTCAGAAGTAACATGAGAAATTTGAATTTGGAAACTACTAGCTGCTGGTACGCGGGTGAAGGGAGTGTGTCATAAAAAGCTTCTAATGGCTGGTTTGGTGTTGCTATTCATGTTCATGTTCGATGAGGATCGTTTAACTCTAGACTTCTGGGCAGTGTTTCTTAACCTCATTAGAGATAATGCACCCCAACAGTTACCTACACGACTTTACCTAATGATTCGGGTGTGTGTCTTGACCCTCGCCGACCCCCTGAGACTGACTCAACGAGCCCATGGTGTTCGATTGAACCCAGGTTTAGAACCACTGCTCTAGAGCAGTGCTTCTCAAACTTTTGAGTAAGGCGGGCCGGCAGGAAATTTTTCTATTGCACCCGGGACCGGTGCACCATTTTACCTGTACGGACGTGGTAGCGAAATGTAATTGATTTTATTTTAATTGTCTCGTTCCATGTGCTTATTGCCCGAAAATTGACATATTCTATATGGTTAGTATTAATGGATTAAAATGGAGGATTATATTTAGATGTTTCGGCCCTTTCTTTATAACTTCTCCGGACCGGCGGCGGATGGTTCACGGACCGGCGCTTGTCCGCCGACCACCACTTTGGGGAGCACTGCTCTAGACTCTAGAGCATTGGACTGGCATCCGCTCTTCCCCTCATAATTTGGGTCTGCCCGCTTCAAAATGGGCTCCATCTGGTCGTGAGTAACCGACTTCAACAAATTCCCTTGGAGGAATCCTGTGATCAATCTAAACCGCACCGCACCCGCCTCATTAAGCCTGTAGTGAAGACGTAGATGTTAAATTTCTTGTTTCATCGAGGTGTTGAAAGCGATATTCTGAGACATGTATCACGTGCATGGGATAGTTTTTAAAACGAATTGAGGGAACTTTCAACTGAATTCAACGGAGATGTTTTTCATAGTCATACCTATACTCGAATAATAAAGCCTGTTAGTTATTAATTCATTTACCTCTCTCAATCTCTCTCTCTCTCTCTCTTTCACTCACACACACACACACTCTCTCTCTATTTCAGTCTCTCTCTCTTTCACTCACTCTCTCTCTCTCTCTATTTCACTCTCTCTCTCTTCTCACTCACTCCTTCTGTCTCTCTTTCACTCTTTCTGTCTCTCTTTCACTCTCTCTATCTTTAACTCACTCCCTCTCTCTCTTTCTCTCACTATATTTCTCTTTTACTCTCTCTCTCTCTCTTGACTCTCTCTCACTCTCTCGGTGTACCTCTCTCGTTCTCTTTCAAATATTAAAACTCTCTACCTCTCCATCTCACTTTTTCTCTCTCTCGCTTCATCTCTCTCACTGGTACTGTTATATCTATATATGTGTTTCATTACACCGCTCCAAATATCTCTCTCCAATGTATGTGTACAATAAATCAACTTTGCTTGAACAGTATTCGTTGTGACTTAAAAGAAAAAATATATTTACCTATAGTGAGATTAATTTCCGATTCTAATTTTATATACTGTCGTTTAACTTTAAAAATAAAGCTGGTGACCTTTCTCAAAGTGTGTGGGG
>MUZC01000031.1:17462-46413 GCA_002072015.1 Radix auricularia | reverse complement strand
AAAAAAAAAAAAAAAAAAAAAAAAAGAACGGTGCGTGACGTCATTTATGGGAGGCCCCTAAAAGGGCGGCATATTAAAGACCGCCCCGGGCGGCAAAAGCTCAAGCTACGCCACTGGTTCCAAGATTTGTGACAGTTTATGACAGGGGGAGGGGGAGTTACAAATGGTCAAAAATAGCGTGACGTTCTTTATGGACGGCCCGTTAGCAGCTGGCAAGAAATTGTTGTTTGCGATTTCTTGATGCAATTTAAAAAAAATAATAATAAACAACATTGTTGCGATTTACTTAGAGACATAAATTGAGACAATTAATGTCTTTAGATATTTTCATTTTCTTTTTAAGTTAGACGATCAAAGATTATTCCCCAAGTCTCATGGTATTCATTCAATGATGCTGTCGTTACCCTAGATAACTATCTGGTTTCTTCTTTCTTAAATACGCTTCTTCAACTATTCACAAATAAAGCACCGCCCACCCCCACCCCACTGCTACCTCTAATCCCATTGCACCAAGTGAGCATGAGGGCGAAGGTGCGGTTTGATCCCGGGTTATTTTGTTAAAGTCGTAAATCAATTGCGATGCTAATAATTTTAATGGATTGTGAATGTTCGTCTGAATCCTTGCGCTTAACACTAAGAAAATTTCGCTCAGGTATCACTGAAATTCGCATAAATACGAATCGTGGGCGTAGTAGGCGGGTGAGCTCGAGGGAGGAAGCACACATATTAGCTCAACGCTAGCGCCAATGGTCTGAATAAAGCTGAAGGCTTTAATTATATTTGTCATATGTTTTATTGATAGAACTTTTTTTGTAATATCGACAACGCGATTGTACAGCGGCCGTTTTTCATCGTTGACTGGCAATTATACATCCACACGCAGCTGATGAAAAGTACATGATGAAATACTATGAGATCCTAGAGACTGGGCTCCGGGAGATTAAGGTATCTTGTGAATGGTTCTCGCATAATAAGTTGCAGAAGCGTCCAACTTCCGGGTATTTTAAGTCGGAGGGTTTCGTTACAACCGGGAACGCCGACCTCGCGTTATTCTGTGAGATGTATAGGTTTCGATTTTGCGGTATACACTCTTAGGGCTTCCCTCTCCTGGGAACAAGAGTTCCCCACGATTCAACTTTAGTATTTAAGAAGATGATAAAAAAAACCATTTTGGTTTGTCCAATAAATATTATTGAAGAAAAAATGCCCTTGGTGAATTTTAAAGGGATTGACATATAAACAAAGATTCTTTGACTGGCTTCAATTTTCCTAAGCTCTAAATTCATCAAAACTCGATGAGTTCAAACCGAGTCATATTTAACCTTTTTTTGTATAACGTTCTCATGAGAAATGAAAGCGTGAGGAAAATTATATAAGGTCATTCAAAGAATGCAATGTGCTTCCTATTTTCTCATCACTCGGGTGGCATGAAAACACTTTTTGCCGTTTCTAAACTTTGGCGCAACTCGGAACGTCCTGTTCATCCTCAAATTCCACAAGATCGAGATCTATCTGAACTACGATGTTTTGATAAAAAGCAGTTGAAAAAAATTCTAACACGTCAATCCCTTCAAAATGAGATTAGGAAATTACGGCACCAAGTTTCCTCTATGGGATTGGTGAAAACGTGTTTGTTTTGTCCATGGATGTAGATGATGATGGGTGAAAACGTGTTTGTTTTGTCCATGGATGTAGATGATGATGGGAGAAAACGTGTTTGTTTTGTCCATGGATGTAGATGATGATGGGTGAAAATGTGTTTGTTTTGTCCATGGATGTAGATCATGTTCTTACCAACCAATGCTGACCAAAATTTTTGTCATCCATTTTAGTGAAATTAATACTTCAGAAAGTCGAAAGGGCCACCCTTGAAATTGAAGAAAATCAAGTTCAGCCACTCTGCGCCACCACATACGTTTTCACTTGACGTAGTTAACAAGGGAGGCAAGCGTGCAGTAAGGTCTATGAATGGGAGATGATCAACGAGTGGGGCAAGCAGCTCGGTTGTCTCGGGTGAAGTCTCGTCTAATAAAGAGGGGAGAAGTGTTACATGAAAGTAAGGCGAACCTGATACATTCAAAAGTAACGGTGCGCCAGTCCTAATTTCTTACAGGAACATGTTTTTACCGTTTTGTTTCGCAGTGTGGTAGGTACGCTCTTTTCTTCTCTCACTCTGTCTCTCTATCCCTTAATCTCTCTCTCCCTCTCTCTCTCTCACTCTCGCTTTGTATATTTGTACGCACGGCTTTATTGTGAAATGGTCTTCAAAGAACTAAGGAGGCTTGTAAAATACGACTCCTTTAGGGGCAATGGACATGTCAGTGGCGGCCTGAAGGGATGGAGAGTATGGAACCAACGCCTGTCCCTACGCTTGAAGGGGCCCAGCGTCTTAGGTGAGCTGGTCTAAATCCTACACTTACACCTTTCATAGTCACATATACGTGGAACCCTCTAGCCGTTGCCTGTGAACGCTGCATAACTTGCCAACAGTTCAGCCGTCATGGTCTGTGGACGCCATTATCTTCTGCAGAGAAAGAGGAGCGTCTGTATAGATAAGATAAGATAAGATAAGATAAGATAAGATAAGACAAGATAAGATAGGACACTCGCCCAAGTCCTCACGTGTGCCGTACTGCTAAGGCCGCCTCTGCATAGATTATGTCACGCATATCATTAAAAATTGAAAGGAATTGCGGGATGTGCGAGAAGAATAATGTGTCCACAAGGTTATTGTTTTAAGAAATATTTTCAATATATTGTTCGCAGAAAATTAATGATGAAAGCCGGATATATTGTCTGGTATTTTCATAGATAAAATTGAACGTTAATGAAATTCTATTATTAACTTAATGACAGTCCGTTAAAAAATTAATATAAAAATGTTGTTTCATTTTAAGTAAGAAAGAGATTTTAAAAGCCCGCACAAAAAAGAAAATTGCACAGCAAAAAAATTATGCATAGCTCAACAAAATATGTATTCATAAGCGTTTTATTATAAGGTATTTGCTTGTTTTAAAATAAAAAATTCCTATTATAAGCAAGAGAAGTAAAATATATATATCAAACTTCATTATTATTAGGATAGACGTGTTTCTCGAACAAAATGAGTTCACGTCTTCTTGCTTAGTCTTGGGAATTGAACACTCTTCTAAATGACAGATTTAGACCGTACAACAATTCAACTATTCAAATGGTCACTTAAAAATGGATAGAGTTTATAAACAACTTTATTTTAAATGAAACTGAATGATTTCATTAGTCTCTTATGTTTTAATTTTAAAAAAAGGAATATATATTAATAATTTATTTGTTTTCATGTACTTATTTTTTTTTTAATGAAATCTTCTGCACGAAAAGATCTGTCTTAGTCCAGTGTTTAGGCACTTCCAAAAATAAAAGAAGTAAATATAAATATATATTTATTAACTATGTATGACTTTGTTATTTCTTGAAATCTTTGGAGATTTAGAACATGGTGTAATTATTATTTTTAAAGGGTTTGTTGCTAACAGAAATTGACATACAATCTGAAAGCATCAATTTGTTTCCCATTACTTTCTAAATTATTTTATCGATTGGAATTTGATCAAATTCAATTTTCCGTAAAAATAAGACTCATAAAAGGATAATAATATATATCTAATTCTCATAACATGAGTTGACTATAAGTCCACTAACTAGACTTTCTTTTCCATGTCTACTTTTGGCACTATTTAAAAGAACACATCTCACGGTTAAATAACGAAGCTTTCACCCCACCTCGTTCTTTCCCCACCAACCACGATGTCTCCTCTACGCCTGGAAGGATATTGGCTTGGAAGACAACACAACCGCTTTCAATTCCCGCCTACTTGGAGTTTTAGGACATGGCGCCAAGTCGTATAAATGCCACGCACAGGGCTCACTCGGGTCGACTCGAAATAAGCGCGTTTCAAAGTTTATGTAATCTTCATCATTTTGGGGGATCGAGAAGACCTGTTGAGAAATCCTTCAAGAAATATTTTTTAAGTACCGTTACCGAAATAGATGCTGTTTATTGGGGTGCTTTTTAATTACCATTGTTCGTTTTTTTTTCTTCTGAGTGCGTTTAGCGAATGATTTGTATGTCCGTTTTTAAATAGTTGAGAAATTTGAATCAAGTATATCTTTATTAATTAACCCTTTCTGTCCGCGTGAGTCTAGCTTAGGGCTGCGGTTTCCAAAATTAATAAACATATTTAACTTTCTTCTACATTCATTTCATATCCTTAGGCCACATGAAGTGCTTGACTAACAAACGATGTGTACAATATTTCTTGACGTCAATTAATTCAATTGTGTTATTATTTCCAAATTTTTAATTTGAGCTTGCTATAAGGTCTTTAAAAACGTTTTAAAGAGGATTTTTTTTCTGTTTGATTAGCTACCATATAAACAGGGTATGAAAGATAGAAAAACATTCACTTAAAATAACTATTTAAATCTCATTATGTTATTTGCATCACTTTTTTGTTGGTCATCTTCAGACCCTTGTTCTTGGCAGCGGTTCAGAAAGAGATAGGCGCGGTTTCGCCTCTGGTCGGTCTCTCTTTCATATACGAGCCCATGGGCCAAACTCAGGCGAAACGAAAAAGATAAAATATCGTTTTACATCAAATAACATAAATCATTACTCGACATTAAAATTGCATTTTTGTAAAAAGCTTTTTGAGACTAGATATTCTTTAATAGCATGCATATTTAATGCATATATATANTATATATATATATATATATATATATATATATATTAATATTAGGATAGCTTTATTTTAACTTTTACAAAAGTGGATTCAATAATATAATCAAGGAAGATATTTGATAATTAATGACGTGGTTATAAAGAAACTCCAATCCTGGCACAACTATTCGTACTGTATTTTAATTTAAGTATTCTTTAAAATGAAAATGCGGAAAACTTATATCATGGACCGGGCGGGAGAAGGAACAAAATTGGTTAGTTTAATTAGTATAAAAACGATAGTGGGGTGGCAAAACTCAACTCCGCACAATGTCGTGTTACACCACTGCTTCTTTTTAAGCCTGTTTACTTTTCATTAGTGACTTCCGCTCTTCAATTTCTTCCTGGATGTCTCACTTTCTAAATCATACAATTCCTTTTCTTAAGAGCAATTAGTTGGGCTTAGTCAGAGATTTTTAATTTTTTTAATGCATTAACTAGCGTAGATTTCGCTGAGCATGGCAGAGCTAATTTCGGGGAATGAAGTGTGGTAGTAATCAATGTTCCCTTTAAACTGCGAGGCTGCGCGGTCGCTCACAAATCTGAACGATGCCGCGCAGCAGTTTAGAATACCGCGTAGCAAATTTTGTAAAATATTGCACAAAAAATGGATGCTGTGCAACTTTGCACACGAGTTTTTTTACTTTGCAAACGGACCAGCGAACCTTAGAGGAAACATTAGTAGTAATATAGTAGAATATACACAAAAATATCCTTGCTATAGCTACGGAATGATCGCCTATCAAATGATGTCAGAATTAATCTAATATGGACCATTGACAAGTCTTTATATTCTTACACCGAAAGGCTGAACTTCCGTTTACTTTAAAAATTCAGTTGTCAACGTGACTTCAATAATGACACGACTTTCTTAAATTTAAGCCAGGGACAATAGTTGAATTCTGTTGCAATTTATTTGGGGCTGTTTTCCGTAAAGATCAAACAATTTTAATTTATGGTGCATTTTCAGAACAAAATATATTTGGGAAGTCAATGCAATTCCTTCTGTATAGAAGGAGCGTCTGTAACAGATAAGAAAAGATAAAACAGCAAAGAACAAGTTGAAAAAACCCCAGAAAAAACAAACAAACTTAGTACACAAAGTAAGTCTTTGTTCAATGATTAAACGCCATTGCCAGTTGTGACGCTATCGATAAACGCCAATTATGAACGGATATTTTAGCTAGTAAACTCACAATCAAATACAAATTATGTTTCATTCGTTGTCTTAAATCTCCTCAAAGAATTATATAAGAATTAAAATGAACCATCGCGTTCTTTTAAAGTGATAGTAACCAATGTTAATGTACTTCGTAGCTTATTTTAACAAACTGGTTGACAGTTAAAATATACAAAATGAGGGGTAGGACTGACTTTTTGGGATTCTTTGGATTTCCCGCAGCTAAGTTTCTTAATTTTATTTTTTATTTTCGTTTTATTTGTGTAATTTATGTTCGTTGAAAAAGGCTCTTTGCCGAAACGTCCGCTGTTTTGTTACGTCTGGTCAGGCTAACCCTTACCTTGTTTACGTCTCTTCCATTTAATCAGTTAAAATATAGCTTATTAAATATGTTATCTAAAATTTGGGGTTTTACTTACACTAGAATGTCGACCATTTGTGACGAAGTGAGACGGGGTGTTTAAGAAATGTGACGTCACATCTAAACGAGGAGCTTTAAATAAAAGTTCCACTCAAATATTGATTGTTTACCATTTATTTAATGGCTTTTCGGGGGAGGGTTAACGCTTTGTGACATCATATTGGAGGAGGGGGGTCTACATTTTTATGAAGACATGTGACGAGGGACTGGGGAGAGGGTAAAAAAAAAAGACGAAAATCGCGAGACTTATTTTATGGACAGCCCCTAATTAGTAAACTATCTACATACTCGTCTTTCATTACCAAGTCCTCACACTTAATAAAAATATGACAACTCACATCGACAACTTGTTCGTGATTTACAAAGCATAGTTTTTGACGAAGAAAGAGTGGAAGAGTCACATGTACTTTAGAGTTCAGAGCAATGTTCCGTGTGCAAAGTAAAAAAAACAACTCGTATGCACAGTATCCATTTTTTAAACAGAATTTGATGCGCGGTAATTTATAAACTCCTGTGCGGCGTCGGACATCTGCGCGGCCGCGCACCTGGAAGTATACATTGTTTCCGAGCCTGTTGGCTGATTTAGGAGCTTTTCCTTCAGCGGCAGATACTTCGTCTCGGACATTAGTTAGGGTCGTCAAGGGAGATCACTCGCCCGACAACAGAGCCCACCTTTGTTTGTTGTAGTCCTGTATCTCAGTCAATCGGTTTGCCCCGAGTGAACCGTTCCCGGAAACCTTAGTACTTGTTAGGAATGCCCACTGACGCGGCAGCAGCTTGTGGTGCTATATCATGTTATTGTTTCAAAGGTCGTAACCCCGCCCCCTTTTTTTTTAAGGGAGAAAAAGTAGTACGTGAATTTCGCCGTGATTTTTTTAAGGCGGCAATTCTAAAATATAATAGACAATAATATTTATTTATTTTACCTACAATGCTTCATTTTTATAATTTTTTTTACTAGAGTAGAGGCCTAGCACTAGCAAGTGCCATAAAAAAATTTATTTATGGGTTGTAAGAAATAATTTAAATTAATTCACTTCCATGAATTAAACTAAGATTTTAATACAATCAAAAAGAACAAGATGAAATTTTTTTTATCACCCCCCAGACAGTAATTTATTTGTTGTCCAAAAATGACGTCATGCAATTTTTAGCTGACTTTTTCCTCTTCCCCATTACAAAAATCATGAAAATTCCCCCTCAGACCCCCAAAAAAGTTATTTTAAAATTAGCATCATGTAAGGCTTCACTCATAATTCAACATTTATTTAAAATTGCTTGTTTTTTTAATGTGATGTCACAGTTCTTAACAGCCAGCCCCCCTATGTGGGTGAAGTAATTTATGGATGCCAATTATATGCAACTCAAGACTGCCATGTCTAACACCTTTGCCAGCAGATTATCAACCATGGATTTGAGTTTAATTTGTAAAAAAAAAAAATTCCTATACATATCAAGCAGCACAGCAGACATACAAAATTTATTTTATTAAATGCAGTGACAAAAAAAAAATCAGAAGCAGATTGACTAACATGAGCACTCTAACTCTATGTAGTCAAAGGGTTTTAACTAATTTACTAAATTGCGACAGAACTTATGCTTTTATTTGCATTAATAAATAATATTTAAACAATATTCTGGCAGATTTTTATGTCATTTTGATATTTATTTGTAAATATGTTCTAATTTTTAGGGAGATGCAATAAAAAGTTGTTTTTTAAAATTCTAAATTTGTTTTTTAAAATTCTAAATACATCAAAAGTTCCAAAACTTTATTTATATTTTTTGTACACTACCAGTGACCAGACTCTTTAGACTCAAGGTGACCCACTTAATAATAAACCAACACAAAGTTTTATCTTAATCGCAAAAAAAGAAGCACTAAGTCTTTTTCCAACAAAAGAATAATCAACTTTTGGTCTGCAATTTTAATTCTCCGTGAGTAAACATATAACACTTATTATTATTTGTTACAGATGCAATGCAGAAGATAGTTGTGTCCTGCGCTTTATTTTGGATTGGTTAAAACATGAAAGGATAATCATAAACAAACAATGATCTCTAACAGAGTTTTAGGTGGGAGAGGAAAGCTAATAGAATCATTCACCATTGGTTTGATTTCTATAACATGGATCTTGCCTAAGTTAGTACACATGGGATACTTTCTATCCTCATTTTGTTTATCACAAGTTTTACCTTCCAGAAACTTAACCCTTTACAGTCCGATGCACCCGAAATGCGCCGTTTTTTTTCTTATGCTTACAGTCCGATAACGCCAAACCCGCCCGCTCCGAGGTTGTTTACTTTGTTACGTAGCGCTGCGCATATCCGTCACGCATTACTGACTTAAACTTTACCTGAAGAGAGCCTCGTTTTCGATGTTTATTTTGATACTAGTTTGAAGACGGTGTACCTAAGGGCTCATTTTTTACAATTTTTTGAAAAGTGACGTTTTTTTTCACGGGGATTTTAATGAAATGGACTAAATATTGAAGGAACTTAGGCGTAATGGGGCTTCCTTATTCAGTGAATCTTGCAGTAATTAATATGATTATTGATTTTAATTTAAATAACACTAGTGATAGTTATAGAAACACTGATAAAAAATTATATAAATTGTGACACGACATGGATGGAAATCGTTTTATAGACTATTATCAGACCGATAGTGGTCGATTAATTTTTCCGCAATCGATTTTCCCCAAATTCTCAAATAATCAGGCCCTAGACATGATTAATATCTGCAAGACGGTGCTATTTCATCTGATTACTTTTCTTAGTCATACCAGACAATTACTACCATCACAAAACGAACTATGTTTGCACTACAACTAGTACAATGTGCTACAAAAAAGAATTTACTTGCAGCCAGTTTTCTCCAATGAAATAAAGAAGTTTTTTAAAAATAAAAATGTAATGTTGGCATTCACAACATGCCTGTGGTTCACTCATACCAGTACAATAGTGCCTGCTAATAATGCCTGCTTTAGCAAAGCTTTAATAGACTTGCAAATGGTTAAGAGATCTACCTTATGACATGGAAAATTTGTTAAAATATTTTTGGGGGGGTTTTCTGGATTTTTTTATGTGAACATCATTTGTATTAAACACCTTAAAGACCAATGGATATAAAGTGTGTCCATTTGTTTGTACTTAGTTATTTTTACTTTCATTTTCCTAGAAATAGTTTATTTTTTATGAATTAATTAGGAAAAGAACATTGATTTAAGAAAGTGTTATCTCCCCTTGCTTGGTTGCAGGGAGTAGAAAAGGCCGAAGCGCATTGGACTGTAAAGGGTTAATTATATTTTACTTAACAGGGATTATTTTATCTCCCATTTCTAGTTCATAAAATATAATATAAATAAGGATGCGCAATAATGAAGAGACTGTTTCTCCAAGAACTATTGTTTTGCGAAGATATCAATTAATATTTATATATTCTGGCAGATTTTCATTACATATTTTAATTTAAAATATATTCTAATTTTTAGAGGCACATTTTTTGGACAGCTATTTCGACAGACATTATGCTCTCCTATTCTTAAATAACGTCTAATTCTAGAAATTTATAGACACATGCTCAAACATTTTCATTTGCATACTTAAACATCAACACACAAAATATGAACATAACAATATCCCAACAGAAACTATGAAAAGTAACATTTAATGAATTAATGAAAATTAAATTGTTCATCAAATAATTGACTCAGTAAAGCAGACATACTGATTATCAACCACACTATGCAGAGTTAGACTCTTGAAAACAATTCCATAAAGACGTTTTCAGAATTAAATTTGAAAACCAGCAATTCAATTGTCACTTTTCTCTGAAAAAAAAAAGTTTTAAAATACAATAATCTTATTATTTTTAGTGATTTCACATTATTTTTGTGCTTAAAATAATATTTTAAAGTAAATAATCCATTTTAACTTCAAGTACATCAATTTAATTAATTTTAGGCCAAGTTCAAAATCAAGAAAAAAAAGCAATGTAATAATTGGTTAATTCAGTCATACTGACTACAGATTTCTATCAATGATTTTGTCGTTTAGCTCAAAGATAAAACAAAGGAGATTCTTTTTAACTACTTTATCACTATATTCAATTCACCCGCTTTCTTTCGCTCAGCCTCTTTTTTCTTTTCTGCCTCTAATCTGGCTTCTTCCTCTTCATGTTTCTTTATGTGCACATCCACTTCACTGTCCGGCAGAATGCGCATCACTGTTTTGTTGTCTTTCCTAGTCAGTGTTGCAATCTCAACTATTGGGAACAAAATATCAAATCCTCCTTACAGTTACAAAAACCTAAAAATTTTATCTAACCCATTACATGTTTCCCAGACTTGCTTGAAATATGATTCACAATAATATAGATTTTTAAAAAGACAATTTTTGTGTGTGTCTCATGTCAAGCTTTGACCAGCTTTGTAACATCTAAGACAAAATAGGTGTTATCCATGAACCTCTTTCTGGTTGTTTGATAACACCGTAGCTAAGTTTTCATTTCATACTTTATTTGTATCTGTCTAATTATTCGCTGAGGAAGGAATTTTGCTAAAACGTTTGTTGCTTTGGGACTTCCTGAAATGCCTTCACATACCCTGCTTAAAAAACAACTTTAAAAAAAAATCTAGCCTAAAACTGTTACTAAGCTGAATAATAGATATTTGTTTAACAAGTCATACTACATTCAGATAAAAAAAGTGAAAATTCTGAAAGAGATGACCTTTATGCCTATGCAATTACATGGTAAACAACTCAGCCTAACCTTTGTCTGCTGCAACCTTGGTCATGTCTAGTGTTTTACTCAAGACTTTAATTGCAAGATCAAGAGCTGAACTCAATGAAAAATTGTCTTCATCCTTGTACTCTTGTTTCAGTAGAGAGATGGCATTCTGTGTACATGAAAACAAAATAAATAAAAGTACAATTTTTTAAAAATAAATTCTAACACTAGATGAGCATTAAGTAAGCAAACCCTAAAAATGTATACCATATGTAGCATAGCTCCATACTTATGATGGAGGAATGTAACTTAAGATCATCACAAAAACTGATGACCTGCACCGCCTCTCTGTGGTGTAGCACTAGCAAAATAGTTATTAAAAATAATTGTAAAAAAATGTTGGTTCAGGGGAAATAACTAAATATAAATGAATGTACTTTCTGTATCTGCTTTTGAATGTAAACATGATTTTATAAGGGCTTGGTTTGTGATTAACAGCAAGTTCAATAAGCTCAATTTTTTAAAAACCATTTTGATTGATGAAGGAGACAGTACCCCTTCATATTACAAAACATAAAACAAGTAATAAAAACTTGAATGAGTATTTAAACGCAATTTCCAACAAATAAGGACACAGAATATAGAATGTAGGTAGAAGAATGAAACATTGGGAAATTGTTAAGTACACTCTTCTAACGCTAATTTGCGAAAAAGAATGTAAACTTCCTCCTTTTTCCTATATTCTGTGTCCTTGTTTGTTTTTGTTTTTCTTTTCTTTTCATTTTTTATCAGATAGGCTCTAATATGTTTTAAGATATATGTAATTTAAGTATTTATTTAGTTATTTTACTTTGTACTGATGAAGGCATGAGCCGAAACGTTTACCATTATTTGTATTAGTTGATAATAAAGCTTAAATTTATTGTTTTCTTACACAAATAGTTTGTGTAATTTGTTTTTTAAAGATTTTTCAAAAATTCCTTCTCCAGCAAACATATTTACAAAAGACCCAAACCCTATAAATGGTATGGTTCAGGAGGATTAGCTTGTGCAAACTCAGACAGGACAGACATTTCAAATATATAAACGCTATTTCCCCAGAGGAAACTGCATTAAAAATACAGAATTTCACTGTGAAATCATGCTTCATATGGGGAAAAATGAAATCCAATGATTATATGTGATTCATATATTGAAAAGTTAGTTCCAATGTTACTAACTGAATAGTCAGATAAAGAAGGAGATTAAACAGAAATATAAAATTTTTGGGCTGTTATCGATTAATTTAAATTTAATCGTTTACTTTTGAAAATTTAAAGATTAATTAATCGATAATTTTATTAAAGCTAAAAATAAAGATGTATGACATTATTAAACTGAAAATTTCAAGGGAGGTAACAAAAACCTGCCATGACTTTAGTATTTAATAAGAAAAAATATAATATTGTTAGAAGATATATTTAAATATAAGTAGTTCAATATAATGTCGATAAATTAAAATTTTGTTATTGTTCATTAAATTAAAATTTTAAAAAATATTTTATATCATTTCCTTATAAAACAGCCTATTTTAAAGTTTAATATTTAAAAATATTTTTTTTTAAATGGAGAAGTTTGTACGTAAAAAAACCCAAACTATTATTAATTGTTAATAATTCATTATTTATTAATAAATGGACGAAATATTCAAAGAAATGTCTTTAATTTGAATTTTTATTTTATCAATTAAAATTATTTTAATCTATAAAAATTTTTACCGATTAATCGAGAAACTAATAGTTAATTTCCACAACCCTAAAAATTTTGGATGCCAAGGATACAATCTAAATGGTTTTAGAGACATTTATGGATGTTTTAGAGAATTACTTAAACATTCNTTAGGGAAATTTTTGGGTTTTTTAAAAAATAATTTAAAATTCCCCCCCCCCCCCCCATTATTTAGAATAATCTAAGATTTTAATTAACATTAATTTTAATATACTTTAAGGCAATGTGTACTAGGTATGTCTGTTTTAATCTCATATGAGATTTTTTTCCTTTTAACAGTCAAAGATCTTGAAACATGTGGCATAGGAGAAATGTTTTTTGGACAGTTATAGGTTAAAAATGCAGCATTTACACTTACAGCACTGTTATTTCCTATACAAGTTGCTTTCCAACCTCCATAGTTACCACTCGGGTCACTTTGATACAGTTGAAACCCATAGTGTTTGTCCCAGCCCATGTAGAGAATGGAAACACCAAATGGCCGTTTGCCTGTAGGTGGGTACAAAAAATTAGTTGAATTAGAATACAGAGAACATTTACTCTAAAATTATCAAATTCATTTAACGTTCAAAGCCCCATAAGGTTTTTGTTAAACTTCCGCCTCATTCCTGTAATGATTTCTCATATTGCGATCAAATGGTTATAAATTTAAAAAATTGCTGAATATGTATTTTTATTGTCATACTGACTTTATCTTTTAGGATAAGAATGTTTATCTTACGTATCCATAAGACCGTTTATTACTATTTTTACCTGTAGTTTATTACTATTATTTTTATAAAGTGTAGCAAAATCGCATCTTCAAAAAAAAAATCATGTAAAAACAAAAAAACAATGCAAATCGAGCGATAACACTAGCGAAGGAAGCGGACGCCATTGCCGGAAGTCAAATAATCTTCTTTCGCACACTGAAGAGTATTTACTTTCTGTAATTTCATTTCTAAAGAGAGTTCTATCGAGGAGTGTTTTGGTAATAGAGGCTAGGCAAGCATTACCGCGCTTTGTCAATTTAAATGTTAATTTATTGTTGGGATTTAAAACTAAATCAAATTGTGAATCAAACATTTTAATCACATTACAAGAATATAAAGCACATGTACTAAAGATTTTACCTAAAATTCTTTTAGCAACCTTTCAGACGAAGAAGCGTAGCATCAACCTAGATGTCATCAAATGCTACGCACCAACTAATGAAAGCGACGAAAGAGACAAAGAAGAATTCTACAATAGAGTGATAACCACAGTCCAGGGTCGCCCATGGAGGAACATCGTCATCCTCATGGGAGACTTCAATGCCAAGATCGGCAATAACAACACAGGGTATGAAGAGGTTATTGGACAACAAGGGATAGGCGAGATGAACGACAACGGTGAGAGGTTTGCAGACCTATGTGCCACAGCAGACCAGGTCATAGGAGGGAGTATTTTCCAGCACAAGAGAATACATAAAGCTACAAGGGTCTCACCGGACATGAGAACGATGAACCCAATAGACCATGTATGCATGTTGCCTCAGATCACCATCTTCTTGTGGCCAGGATAAAATTAAAGCTAAAGAGACATTATACCGAGCAATCAGCTTGTAGGTCTCGGTATAATACCTCCCTCCTGAAGGACCAAGCCAAAAAGGAAGAATTCAAGATCTCACTGTCCAATAGGTTCCAAGCCCTACACCAAATACTTGAAGATGAGACCACCGAAGGAAAGTGGCAAAGCGTGAAGGAAACAGTCCAGTCAACATGCCAAGAAGTGCTAGGAAACAAGAAACAGGCACACAAAGAATGGATAACAGCAGGTTCACTGAATAAAATAGAAGAAAGGAAAAGAAAGAAAACAGAAATAAACAACAGCCGCACAAGAGCCCAGAAATACAAGTCGCAGAAAGAGTATGCAGATGCAAATAAAGAAGTTAAGTAAAGCATCAAGAGGGACAAGAAAGAATTTGTTGACAAACTTGCTAAAGAAGCAGAAGATGCAGCAAGATCGAGAGACCAGTGAAGGATAAAATGAGAAACAACATTTCAAGTGATGTGCAGCAGAGAGGGAGATGGAAGGAGCATTTTGAAGAGTTCTTAAACAAGCCAGAACCAAGGAATCCACCAGATATCCAACCAGCTGATAATGACCTGCAAATTGATTGTAATAGTCCCACAAAAGAAGAGATTAGCAGGGCCATTAAACAACTCAGAAATGGAAAGGCTGCAGGACCTGATGGCGAGGCACTGAAGGCGGACTTGGAAACCAGTGTGGAAATGCTACACCCTCTGTTTATGAAGATATGGGAAGAGGAGCAAGTGCCTTCCCATTAGAAAGAGGGATACCTTATCAAGATCCCAAAGAAGGGAGATTTAAGCTCCTGCTCGAACTACAGAGGGATCACCCTGCTGTCCATCCCAGGAAAAGTTTTCAACCGTGTACTGCTTAACAGGATGAAAAACGCGGTAGACCCTCTGCTGCGGGACCAACAAGCTGGTTTTCGCACCAACAGATCATGCACTGACCAAATAGCGACACTGCGCATCATTCTAGAGCAGTCACTAGAGTGGAACTCGCCGCTCTATGTCAACTTTGTTGACTATGAAAAAGCCTTTGACAGTGTGGACAGGCAAACCCTGTGGAGATTGCTAAGGCATTATGGGGTGCTACAGAAGATTACGGATATAATCAGAAACATGTACGAAGGGATAAACTGCCGAGTTGTCCATGGTCAGCAGGTGACAGATGCTTTCCAGGTGAAGACTGGTGTGAGACAAGGTTGCTTGCTGTCACCCTTTCTGTTCCTGTTACCCATTGACTGGGTGATGAAAACATCTACACAGCAGAAGGGGAATGGCATCCAATGGACCTTGTGGGATCAACTTGACGATCTCGACTTTGCCGATGACCTTGCCCTCCTTGCATATACCCAACAACAGATGCAGGAGAAAACAAACATTATCGCAGCCAGCCACTTCTGCTAGCATAGGTCTCAACATACACAAAGGGAAGAGTAAAGGTTAATGCCACCAGGACATCACCCATCATGCTTGAAGGAGAAGCCCTTGAGGAGGTGGAGAGTTTTGTTTACATTGGCAGCATGGTAGATGAACAAGGTGGTACAGATGCCGACGTCAAAATAAGGATCGGAAAAGCAAGAGCAGCCTTCCAGCAACTCAAGAATGTTTGGGTCGCCAACAACTTAGGCAGCAAGTTAAAAGTAAGGATTTTCAACCCTATGGTGAAACCAGTGCTGCAATATGGAGCTGAGACATGGAGAACGGCTGTAAACCTGACCAGAATCCAGTCCTTCATTAACAAGAAGGATTCTCAGAATTCACTGGTCTGACAAAATCAGCAACCGGGAACTGTGGCAGATGACGAAACAGAAGCCCATTGAGGAAGAGATTCTTCAAAAGCGGTGGAGGTGGATCGGTCATACACTAAGGAAACCTGCTTTTAATATGACAAGGCAAGCCCTGAAATGGAACCCACAGGGTAAACGGAAAAGAGGCCGTCCAAGAAACCCTTGGTGCCGAGAATTGGAGGCAGACATCAAGAGAATTGGCCATGAATGGAAGATCCTGGCCCAGGATAGAGATGCCTGGAGGTCTCTTGTAGGTGGCCTATGTCCTAGGAAGAAGTGCAGATGCCGACGATGATCGGTGGATGTCCCTCATGGACGAGAAGGCTCAACAACAACTCGACTAAAGATTTTGATTTTTTTTTATATAACTAGGTTTGCAAAACTTTTTTGTTTGAGTTATTATATGTATATGGCATCTGTCCGTCTACGAAAGACGATAGATTTATCTTTATTATTTGCAGCTCTTGGTGTGGCTGATGAGACCAATCCTTGAGTGGCAGTCTCTTCTGCATGTTACACACACGAATGTACCGGGGCAGTGTTGCCTGGCCTTTCTCCTCGCTCTTTTTTCAACTGCCTCTTTCCTAGTTAGCTCCTCTGCTCTTAGTGATCCTTCTTTCACTATAGCCCGCCCTGTGTTCCTATCCTCAGCCAGGTTTTATCAGTTTTGTATGTCAATGTTGGCTACTTTCATGTCTCCCCTGCATATGCCCGTGTATCTGAGACATGGCCGACCAACCGACCTTTTCCCAGTTGCCAGCTTGAGTTATTAAACTTTAAGTAAAAAGCAAAGGTCTCTTTTCAGACCATGCTAGTCTATGAGGCAAGTGAAGAAGCATTCACAGGTTTCTATAGCCACAGCATTCTAGGGGATTGTGTGGCTTGCACAATTCCCAGCCACCTTTACTCTTCCCCAACTAATGTGAGGTACCCATCAGAGCTGGGTAGACTAAGAGACACCCTAAGGACCAGGAATAACTCACAGTCTCCACCTGGAATTGACCTCGGGATTCTCAGAACGCGAATCGACTTTAAGTGCTAATTTATTATTTTTAGATAAGCTTAGTTCTTAATCATACACGTTAATACCTCCAAATTGTGTATAAGCTTGTTTGAGATCACAAAGGGTGGAAACTAGTTGCTCACAAGGAATAGGTTCCTGGTACTGAAGTATGTACCTGAAAGCAATAAATATATGATCTAAGGGAAAAAATAATAAATCATATGTAAAATATGCATTTATCTAAAAACATATTGACAAGTTTTAAAACTATATAAAAACATATTGATTATTTTTAAAGCTATATAATAAAATAATAATTTTTAAAAATGCAAACCTTTGAGCAATGAGCCTCAACTCATTTGTCAAAACATTGGCATCAGCTGTTATTCCAGCAACACTTATAGCCATGTCACTGTGAAGTGAAGAATTGTTTTACCATTAAAGGGATTACTTACATTAATATTTTGTACACCAGTATGACATGTTTTATGATTGTATGAAAAAAAACACAGAGTTTATCATAGGAAATGGACTGGATTATGCTACATTGCAAAATAATTGCTAAAACATTTTCAACTTTAATTTTCTTAATAGTTTGTGAGTTTTAACACACCAATAAATATTTTGAATGTGATTAGTGAATAAATTCTGTACACAATGCCACTATTTTTTATTCATTGATGTTTACATAAATAAAATGATCTATATTTTGTAAAATAGCTTCTTTAGTCATTTTGAGTTATTGCCTATAGTCTATAGATTTGAATTATATGGTCAAGGCAATTAGCAGCTTTTAGTTAATTTTAATTTACAATACTAAAATGAGACTTTAAACAGCCAAAAGAATTATGCATAAATTAGACAAATATAACTTAAAGTTACTTGTCGATTGAAACTCACTCATAAAGACGGTAGATTTTTTCAGAATATGAAACCTCATCAAGGAGTTTGTTGGCATTTCTTTTTTCCGCTGCAAGTAAAATCCCATCGGAAGCCATTATGCCTAAACATGTTCCAGCATGACCAATAGCTTCCATGGCATATTCCACCTGATAAAGGCGGCCTATAAAAAGGAACAAAATATTAAGGAGCATGCAGTTATTCAAACAAAATAAATTAATTAAAGAACATTGTTAAATTGAAAGGATTCCCTTATTTAACAAATCAAGCTAATCTATATCAATGCAATATTTTAAGTAGGATATTTTAACTGCTTTTAGATATATATTTGTTATTTTAATTACAGATGTTTGTAATCAGAGCCATGTGGATCATGGTCATAAACTTCCTGAAATACCACATGACTACAAATCATGTTATGAAACACTTATGTGACTCAAATATTTTCGTAAACTCAACAGTAATTATTAATAATATATAGCTTATTTCAATTGACATTGCCCAAACAAGCCTTTAACAAATTCAAACCTTCTGGAGAAAATATTGTAGTTCTTGAGTCATAGCGGCGAGCCTGAAATAAAAGAAAATAATAATTGGTAGATATAAACGGACATAAAATAAATAATTAAAATCTACACAAGAGACTAAAGTTAATAAAGAGCAATGTTAATAAAAAGAACTTAGACATACACAAAGTTCAGTTTTTCCGTTATTCACATCAAAAGCAATTTTTCAAAATGGTCTTATGTCCTTGATCTGTGTTTTGTAATTGATTTCACCCCATTCGCAACATTAGCTGATTTAATAATGTCTTTGCTTTTCACAATCATAGAAATCACAGTTCTAGGCATACAGTATGCTGCAACTATGTTTCGGACACGAATGCCACTTTCATCCTTACAACAAAATCTTTTTTCAACTCCATAGTGATCCTAACCATATTTTTTGTTGATTGGTTCCTCTCAAAAATTTTCTTAGAACTCAAATACAAGAATGTACTAAAATATTTACAAGAAAAATACAAAATCATGTGACAATTCACAGCTATTGCAACAGTCGTTCACTTAACTATGGTAGCTACTGCCATACTAACACACAAGAGTATCGCAAGGTGTTTTGTGATTCCTACAAGTTAAGTTACGGTTGCGTGATGAGTCATTTTGACAAACCCAAGTTCTAGCATGCAGGTTGTATTTCAAATGAAAGTGGCACACCAAGTAATATCATAATATGTTTCGTGTCCTAACAGGGCGTATACCAAGTAATATGTTTCATGTCCTAACAGGAAGTATACCGAATGGACTCATTCCAAAGCGGACTCATTCCAAAGCAGACGCATACTGATGTACTAAACTAAACTATAACTATTAGATTACACTAATGACTATTGACAGTATTGATAATGTAAAATTCAAATGTTCGATGACAAATTCCAATTAGGCCTATTAATTTTGGTACAGTCTAATCATTAGTGTCAAGATTAATCATAATAAATGCTATAACTAGCCTTGAATATGATTCAATGATAATATGAATTACTTTTATTCATCAATTATTTATTATATGATATTATTATTATTCTAATTACTAGGGATGCAGAAATTAGCTATTAATTTCTCGATTAATTGTTAAAAAATTTTAATTATTAAATTATTTTTAACGATTAATCGACCCATCACTTACTGGAAGTCAAAAAGTAAAAAACAAATAATATAAAATAACGACCAATAAATAATAAATTTCCTTTCGATTACACGCACATTTTAGTTTGAAACTATTGAATGATGGGAATGTTCAAAATTTTGATAAAGTTTGCCTACCATGTTTCTAACACTTCGCCTACTTATCAAACCAAATGAAAAGTGTATTAAGCTAATGGCAGTAATGGAGTCTGACCCAGAGACAGAAAATGACGACAGCTTTTCTGATGAATTACCTACAGCGTTACAAAATGGAGATGAAAGTTTCTGAATCCATTAACCCTCTACAATGGTGGAAACTTAATGAACATCGACATCCAATAATGAATAATGTCATAGTCATCCCTTGCAAAGACTGTTTTGTGCTTACCAGTTACCTCATTTCCTTGTGAATGATTGTTCAGCTCGGCTGGTTATAATGTCAATTAGACCCGCTCATCACTTTAACCAAATAATGTCAACACACTTGTATTTTTGTGGTGTTGGTTAAAAGTTGGCATATAATATCATATAATAAAGGAGACATTCCAGTATTTATTAAATTTTCAACAAGAATGCTTAATAAGTCTTACTTACGACATCATAAATTTAAATTTTTGGTTCGAAATTAACGATAAATTAATTAATCGTTAATATTTTCAAACGTTAACAATTAAATTTAAATTGATCGTTAACAGCCCTACTTATTACTAATACTATGATGAAAAAAAATTACAAAATATTAATAAATACAGCAACATTTAAATTTGAGTACTTTTTAATTTTACTGTTTGTCAAAGAAGCTCGTTGTTTTGTTGATGTGAACTTTTAGGCTTCATTGTACTTTATTTAAAATGGTAAATTCGGATTTAATGTACCCACGTTATATGGTCGCCATCTTTGTTGCTATGCCCAGTGACACGAAATTTGGAAAATTCAACTATTAAAATTCTAAAACTAAACTTATCTGTAACCCTAAATTCACTATTAAATATTCGGCTGTATCCAATTATATGTTCCCAAATGGGTTATATAGCAATTAATTCTGCGTTATCTTTCTTTGTTTTTTAGGTTTAGATTTAGAATTTTTATTTGTTAATTTAGAGTTTGGGTTAGGTTTAGTTATAATTGTGAATTTAGAGTTAGGGTTAGGTTTAGTTTTAGAATTTTAATAGTTAAATTTTCCAATTTCTTTGGTACGCTGCATATCAACAAAGATGGCGGCCATGTAGAGTGGGAACGTTAAGTCGGATTTAACCAAATATGGTTATTTCTTAATTTAGCGCAAATTATTTTTCGAGTGGTTTAAAACCTAAATATCAACTAAACTTACTATGAAATATATTTTAACATAAAAATATTATATTTTTGTTCAAATTAAACTACTGTTTTATATTTTATACGAAATAAAAAATTGTATCTTTCATGCATCTTCTGTGATTTACGGCACCATTGTTGCATGCCAATGGACCCAATGGAGAAATCTTCTTTCTTAAAAGTTATTATTTTTTTGTGTTGCCCAGTTGGATATTTTGGTTCAGCAAGCTTAGTTGAGAAGGCGGCCCTCGTGTGGGTAAATAATTTAAAATTTTAAAATAAAAATATCAATTTATCATATAATTATAATAAAAAAATTATTTATTTATTTATTTAAAAAATATAATCACGCATTTATTTAAATTTGAAAAATAAAACTGTGGAGATGTATTTTTTTAATGCATTACATTGACATATCCTTAAACAGAATAATACGTCAATGCAATAGCTGCGAAAACGACACTCCACTTAAAAGCTACAAAGCAATAATATTTTTTAAAAAAAATAATAATGAAACTAAAACAATAATTCGTTAAAAAGTAAATATTTTAAAAAAAAAAAAATCAAAAATATTTTGGTACTTTCGGTTAATAATATTCGACGATAATCCATGTCATGACTTTTTACACACAAAGTTTTATCCATCAGAATATTAGATAACATCATTTTATTTGAAACAGCCTCAGTTTCTAATAAGAAATACGGCTTTTACAGGGGGATGGGGGTGGACGGAGAGGTCAACTTCTACTGACGTAACTAGTATAGAAATGGGGGGGGGTGTCTAAAAGCCCATGACATCATATACACGTTATCTCGTACGAGTAGTTCCCAAACCTTTAAGTTATAACACCCCCTTCCATAAAAAATATATTACAGCGTCCCTGGATTTTTTTTACATCAATTTTTATAAATCGCCTCTTCTTTATTTTATGCTCTTATTACCTCCCCACAGTTTTTAAAAGCTTTTTTAAGTTAAACGGTGGTTTAAAACGGATAGCACATATAGCATATATTTCAAGGCAAAAGTATTATTTTGAAAAAATGTTAGTGAACTAACAATGTAAGGTGGGTAAGACGTCACTGTGTGGAATCAGGTTTGGCAAAACACCAAGCTCAAGTAAAAAACTATACTGTCTGCGTCAGCAGTACGCTGATCTACGTGAGCGAGGCATGGACAACTTATATCACATGAGTTTAAGCTTAATAGCTTCCATTTGAGGTGCCTGCGTCACATCCTTTGCATTGCCAAATAGTGATGTACTGATGCGGGCCAATGCCCAAAGCATGTTCTCAATCATTAGTGAAATACGCCTGAGGTGGCTAAGGCATGTAAAAAGAATTAGCACTGGTCACGTCCCAAGAACCTCCTGTATAGATAACCGGCATCGGGAAAGAGGAAGACAGGTCGCCAATGTCCACGATTTAAAGATGTCTCCCAAAGGGACATGAAGCAGCCATAATACGCACAATTGACTGGGAGTGTAAGGCAGAAGAGTGACATACGTGGCGCACATTTGTAAATAAGGGCGACATAGTAGTAGAGGAGCGAAGGAAGCACATAACTCGTGTGCAAAACGTGTGGTAAAGACTGTTACTGTTACTCAAAATAACTGCACAGCCCCATGAGAAAATGCAACCATTTAGTTGTATTGGATTTATAATTTAAACATGCCGATTGTCAAAAAGAGGTTCGTGGTGATAAAAAGGTTGGGGACCACTGCACTGGTTCATGGCAAATATTTTGCTTGTGTCAGCGATGAACGTTTTCGTATCCCTCTCTCTCCCCAACCCCCTACCATTTTCAAAGCAATCATCATTTTTCTTTTTGTTTTTAATGGAAGAAAGGGGGGAGAAAATCCAATTCCAACGACTTTAAGGAGGCCGTCCCTAAATTTAGTCTGATTTCCCACCGTCCCCTCCTCGTCACAAAAAGTTATCCCCCCCACTGAATTATTACTTTATAAAACTTTCCCTCCCCACACACTAATGAAAGCCGAATTTCCTGAGCATGTTTCAAATCACGTTATTGTCCTTTAAGTAAGGCTGCACTTTCATGTCGTGCGTAAGGTCACCTTGTCGGACTTTGATTAAAGTGTCGGAACCGATACTCCTGTCCCCGTGAACGCCCGAGGCAAAACGCGTGAAGCCATTTAAAAAGTCATTAGATGAATTGTGAGCAATCAAGTTCAACTTTCATTTAAAGTTAAGCGTTTTGATGTGACGTCACCAGGGCCAGTCATATTTCACTTCAAACCTATGCGGCCGCAAAAGGTCCCATACTTTCATATCTTAGTTTTCTCTTATTATCCTTATTAATTCATTATCCTTACCCAGATTGGGCCCGGGCAATTCACAGCCTTGCAATAGGTCTACCTTGGACGCAATCCCATCCCCCATCGCCACATATGTGTGAACGCCCTCCTTCCCCCAGGTACTTGACGTCATTTATGTTCGTCCCCTAAGTGTCAATATTTAACAACCATTAAAATTGTCAAACATTTAGAAGAAATACATAACGAGAAAGATATACGTTTGTCATCATCATATATTAAAAAAAAACTTACATTGAACAGGCTTAAACTAACCCCCCACCTCGTCACAATTGTGTGAAACCCGTCCCCCAAGGTAATTGACGTCATCTATGTACAGTGTACAGCCCCATAATTTTTAAAGTGATAAGTGTCATTATTTAACAACCATTAAATATTAAAGTAAAGGTGTCAATAAACATTTACAAGAAAAACATTAAAAAAGACATCTTCATCATTATATTATCAATTTTTAAAAAAACTTACCTTGAACAGGCTTATTTCCCAAGAATTAATTTTATATTTAAATAATTAATTGTGGGGAACTCGGAAATTCATTTGGGTAAATTACTTTACCGTCAGGTGACGCCACTGAATCAGATTAGTATTTAGCTTACTACTAACTGGAAAATTTAGTTTGGTCTGAGGCCGTGAAATTATCTGGCCAAATGTTGTTAAAACCATTAACAAACGACGATTTCTGCTAGAATTCTGATTTTAAAACCAGTTTTTAAGATAAAAACCCCTTTAAAGTCATCAAAACACATAAAAAACAAATATTTTATCATTAAATACTTCTTTTATTACTCATTGAATGTGTTTAAATTATTAAAGGTAAGAGAGTTTATTTTTTTTGCTATACAAAAATAATTTGCGCTAAATTAAGAAATTACCTTATAGTCTATATAATATATATTAATATTAGTCTATAGTCTATAAACTATAGACACTTGGATGAACCTTTCAAAACAATGTTAAAAAATTCAAAATAATATTAACAAAGGCATAGGCTTATAAGGCTTATAGACTATTATGGAGCGAAGGAAATGGTTTAAGAAAACACCAAGATTAACTTTCTAGATCAGATGGTTCAAAAGATATGAATATAATTTTTTCAGTAAGACCCCTAAAACTTTAAAAAAAACACACTCTTTTTTATAATAATGAATAATGGGATTTTCCTCCACATTTTGTGACCCATATTGGCATTATGGTTCTGCTTTTAGGCATATAATTTTATTATAAAATTTTATACAATTCTAATATTTAAAGGGAATACACTTAGACTTAGATATTAATGTGAACAATTTATGTAACAAAATCTACATTTAGTTATTGTTTTTTTGTTGTTTTTTTTTGAATTTTTTTTTTTTAATGTTGTTTTTTTTCTTCCATAAATCACTACATAAGTATACTTACTATATCAAGTCAAAGTCAGTATGAATAATGAATCACTATGATATTATTAATATTATTACTATGAATTCTATTACTATTTAAAATTTACTATTACTTTAATTACTATGAAATCCTCAACAATAACAATAAGACAACTTAAGACTTATTAACTTATTAAGTTACTATTAGTATTATTTTTTTTTAACTCTCAGAATCAGTGTAATGGGTTTCTGGATGTAAATTTAAATTTTTTGCATGTTTTAACTTTTCTTATTGATCATTGAAAGAATTAAAAAAATAAAGAAGTAAGTTTTTCTTCCATGTCCATAATGATGATAATGATTTACACTGATACTAAATTTTAATTAATTTCTTTTCAGATAAGAAATCTAAAGATGTGAAGAAAATTTCAAAACTCACCACCACTACCACTAATGTGGAAAATATACCACCAGAAAAGTCTAATCAACAACCTCTAGACAAGTTGTTAGATAAAGTAGGCAGATTGTCAGGCATGCCCATATTTGTTATCTGCTATAACTATAAATATAATATGTATAATACAAGTATAAGGACAACCTGACAAAGAAGTATAAACTGACATTTACATGGCCCTGGCTAAAAAAGCCCAAATGAAATCAACTAAATTAGTTTTTAAAAAAAGTTTGTATAAGTATTTATTTAAAGAGATTTATTTAAGTTTTGACTTAGAAAAAATCTTTAAAAAACTTTTACTATTTTTAACAGGAACATGCGCATAATTATTAGAGCTGCAAAATTTATAGATTAAATTAATCGTTAACATTTTTAAAAATTTTAATTTTCTAAAACTATTAATTGACCCATCACTTACAAATGTATTGAAAGTCAAGAATATTTTGGTTTTAAACTTCGCTTACTTATCAAACCAAATGAAAAGCGTATTAGGCTAATGGAGTCTGACTCAGAGACAGAAAATGATGACAGCTCTTCTTATGAATTACTGCATTACAAAATAAAGATGAAACTTCCTGAATCCGTTAACCCTCTACAATGGTGGTAACTTAAAAACACTGATATCCAAAATTGTCATTCCTTGCAAATACCATTTCGTGCATACCTGCTCCATAAGTTTAAAATTTTGCTTTAATGGAAATTAACTATTAATTAATCATTACTTTTTCAAAAGTTAAATATTATTTAAATTAATCGTTAACAGCCCTAATAATTATACATTTTCTGTATCTTTGTCAACATTGAAACCAATCTTGCTTTAAGTTCCTACATCCGATTCATCTTTTTTAAAAATGAGTAAATACAGTCGGATCTCTTTAAGTCGAACTCAAAGGGATGAGAAAAAAAATTTGACTTCTGGAGTTTTCTAGTTAAGGAAAATGGCGTAATATGCGCAGATTAATCAAGGACAATGTTGATATTGAGAGGGGGTACAGCCAAACAAGCAAGAAGGCTTGACATGGAGAGGCGGTGTCTGATGTTTCATATGAAAGGAAGCCGACTTAGATTTGAATTCCGACACCACCGAGAAAGCCCCTCCACCCACACTTGACTCCCTCCACAGTGGGGATTAATATTTTCCTTTTACTAGTTTAACACAAATATCTTGGAAAATTTGACTTAAATAGAAATTGGAAGCCAAAAATCTTACAGTTATGGAGATTTGAAATAAATTAGTCTTATAGAATTAGGCAGGACCTAAGAATTAATTAGAGATAGGGAGGTTTTTGACTTATGGAAGTTGGACTTAGTGAGGTCCGACTGTATTTCTTAGGTTCTGTTTTTAAGTTTGATTAACATTTGAGGCAACATATATTTTACTTCTATAAAGATTTATTGGGCCACACATTTTTGTCATTTACTGTTAATCCTTACTTAATTTACTGGTTGCAAAAATATATTTTAAGTAAAATATATAATATCTCAGGGATTTTTAGAAGTCAAAATATGGAAACTACAGTTCTTTTAGCATACATTAATAAATATTGAATACTTTTATTTCCTGCCTTAGGCTGAGCAGCTGATTGATGAGTTTAATTATGAGCTTGCACAGAAATTTTGTCAGCGAGCCTTGGAAACAGATCCAGACAATGTCAGAGCATTGGAAACATCAGCTTCTCTTTTGGTGGAACTTGGGAATATAGAATCAGCAAAACAAGTATTTATCTTTAAGACCTAATTTAGCCTCCTTCTGGAAATACCCAGAGCCATCACATGATATTTGTAGGCTCCTTGCAACTTAGGATTTTTTCTATTTAGTTATAAAATAATTTCCTTAACCCTATTTTACCCATTTTGAATTTAAATGACCCCCTGAAACTATAGGTTGTTGATGGCCCTTGTGATGGCTTTGCACACAGACCAACGAACCTTAGAGGGAACATTGGCATTCACTTGAGGGCTTTTTATTGTATTAAAACTTAGATGTAGAATGTAGACAAGGACCTTGATCTACAATAATAACGATAATTAATGTCAGTGGCGTAGCTAGGGTCATCTGTGCCCGAGGACATGACACAAATTCTGCGCCCCTTCTCGGCCTGGGGGCTCACTGAGCCTCCAAGAAAATTTTGAAATTTTACAGTTTATTGATTCATTTATTGATTCATTTACATGCAGAAATCACATATGACCCGCTTGTTAGCCGCCCCCCTCCCACTTTCCAACTTTTCCCCCTAGATTTTGTCAAAAAAAAGTTGGCTTTAGAATGAGTATATACAGCAAGTTTTTTTGTTGTTAAAGTATTTTTTTAATGAACTCATATCTACTATAATCCCAATCCCAGTGTTTAGGCCGAGCCATTGAACTGTGCCCACACACAGGTTTTTCTAAATACATGACATTAGGTCAGTTAATGGAAGGATCTACAGCAGTTGAATGTTATCAGAAGGGGATTGAACTCATGAGCAAAGAGAAGCAAGAGAGAGAAGCACAAGAGGTAGTTCATTTTTTAATAACTCTATTATTAATTAATAAGCTTATGTTACCAATTTACATTATATTTTATATGCCTCAGAAAAGATTCCAGGACATAGGGCCAGGTAAGGGATCCTCAAACTACAGACAAAAGGGTTTCTCAACCTCATCCCTTCTATTGTTAGCACTGAGGTAGTGGGGACAAGTAAAAAATTGGAATTTGAGATCACTTTAGCCAGAGGCATCACTAGGGTTGATGTCACCCGGGTCGGTAGCTCATGGTGTCACCCCTCACAACATAACGCATAAAACGCCTCCAAGTCTTCCAGTGCCTAATTATGAGAACATAAGAATTTTACATTTTGGTGTCACCCCTTGTGATTGTTTCACCTGATGATGCGTTCCGCACCCCTAGCATCCTCTAACCACGCTACAGTAAATGCGACACATTTTGTAATTTTCCTTCTTTAAATTGTTGTCTTTGTGTAACTTGTCAATTAATTTTGTGGCGGTGACCAGTAAAATAGCACACAGCAAAAGAGCGCAGATAAAGTTTGGTGGCCACAGTTGGCACGCAGAGCTTCATCAGCTGGAACCCGACTGAAATATTACCATCTTAATAAAACCAACCAAACCCCCATTTTTGGGTTTCATCAGAGTGTTGGGACTTGGCTATAAATAAGTGCGTTTTGGTTTAAATTTTGGGCATTCAGTCCCCCAAAAAGCAGGCCATCATTGTTCTAATAGATGCTAATGTTCCAAGTTACGACATGTCATAGCGCTAGTCAGGAAACTAGTCTTAGCAGTAGACACCTGGAAAAAATTAAATCTTAACAAAAACTCTTCTTTATATTGTATACGAATATATATTATAATACGACATTATTTGTGTGTGTATTAATTCTAAAATCTAAATTTGGCTAATTATTGTTGTACGGATCCAAGATGGCGGCCAGAAAGTTCGTTGCGTCCAGGACTGCACGGTTGCTATATTGTAATTACCTCTCTTTGTTGTTCTATTTCCTCGGTTGTCTCCCTCACCGGGGGTGGGGTCTAAGGGGATACCATCTTAAAAAATACCATCTTAATAAAACCAACCAAACCCCCATTTTTGGGTTTCATCAGAGTGTTGGGACTTGGCTATAAATAAGTGCGTTTTGGTTTAAATTTTGGGCATTCAGTCCCCCAAAAAGCAGGCCATCATTGTTCTAATAGATGCTAATGTTCCAAGTT
>MUZC01000094.1:441109-452422 GCA_002072015.1 Radix auricularia | reverse complement strand
ATGTGTCAAACTGAAGTACAAACGGTGATGTGTCAAACTGAAGTACAAACGGTGATGTGTCAAACTGAAGTACAAACGGTGATGTGTCAAACTGAAGTACAAACGGTGATGTGTCAAACTGAAGTACAAACGGTGATGTGTCAAACTGAAGTACAAACGGTGATGTGTCAAACTGAAGTACAAACGGTGATGTGTCAAACTGAAGTACAAACGGTGATGTGTCAAACTGAAGTACAAACGGTGATGTGTCAAACTGAAGTACAAACGGTGATGTGTCAAACTGAAGTACAAACGGTGATGTGTCAAACTGAAGTACAAACGGTGATGTGTCAAACTGAAGTACAAGCCCTGATGTGTCAAACTGAAGTACAAGCGGTGATGTGTCAAACTGAAGTAAAAACGGTGATGTGTCAAACTGAAGTACAAACGGTGATGTGTCAAACTGAAGTACAAGCGCTGATGATGTGTCAAACTGAAGTACAAGCGGTGATGTGTCAAACTGAAGTACAAGAGCTGATGTGTCAAACTGAACTACAAACGGTGATGTGTCAAACTGAAGTACAAGCGCTGATGTGTCAAACTGAAGTACAAGCGGTGATGTGTCAAACTGAAGTACAAGCGGTAATGTGTCAAACTGAAGTACAAGCGCTGATGTGTCAAACTGAACTACAAACGGTGATGTGTCAAACTGAAGTACAAGTGCTGATGTGTCAAACTGAAGTACAAGCGCTGATGTGTCTTTTGGATGTAAAAATACTGAGGGCTTGAAAAAGTAGTGATAGAAAATATACAACAATCTGACGCACAAGTGGAAATCTGTTAAAAGGATGAAAGAATGAAGGTGTCATTAAAAATAAAAAGCACTGATGCGTCTGTTAGATGTTCAAAACTTGGTGTGTCTAAAGAGAAAACTGTGAATAAGGAATAACGTCTTTTAGATGTCCAAAACTTGATGTGTCTAGAGAGAAAATTGTGGTTCTATAAGGAATGACGTATTGTTTGGAGGAGAAGTATGTTTGTCTCATTTAGAAACTGAATTTATTATGTGTAAACGGGGAATGAGAGTAAAATGAAAGTATTATGTGTAAACGGGGAATGAGAGTAAAATGAAAGTATTATGTGTAAACGGGGAAAATGAATGTTTGAGATTCTATGAGAAGTTCAAGAACTAAAGTTTAATGTCAAGTTCAAGTTTTCAAGTGGAAAGTTAGGGGAGTTTTTTGAGAGTCGAAAATCCGAGTGTTACAGTATATACCCATAGCCTGATTTCTTTGTCCTAAATAGAAAATTAAATACGATTTGAACTCTAGCCATCTTTGCCATCCTGACCATATTAGCCATTACAGCAGCATAAACATCGCAGCATATTAGCCTACTTTGAAATCCTAGCCATCTTTGACATTCTAGCAACCTTTGTGATCATATTAACAATCTTAGTGTTTTTTTTCTTTTGGTTAAACAAGTGAAGGAAAAAAACCAAAAAAGTTATCCTTGTTTTGTTTCAATGAAATGTTTGGGAGCACTCAAGGTTTCGATCACATATCATAGTAAATGTAGTAGGTTTGGATTATCTTAATCCCAGGGGCTCAAGGTTGAAAGTCAGACGTTAGTGTAAGCAATCAGACCACAGACAATAAACACTGACTTTTGACTGGGGCAAGTGTGAAGTACGTGTAATGATATAGACACTATTGTAACACACTAGGGCTCGCAAATTGCGCCCTCAACTTGAACTCGACAATGGCAGATATTTTAGTTGTATTCGTCCAACCTCAAAGTTTTATTTATTTATTTATCATGCACACTTACGTAGCACAGTACATCAGCCTTTTAGCCCGGTTAGCTTTGCTTTACAGGATTTATCAACAACTTGAAACTATTCTTAATATACTCTAACTATTTGTAGTTATTCACAACACTTTTTTTACACATTTTTTAAGACTAAGTTTTATAATTTACATTTTGACACACTCTGCGTTCTCTTTCGATCTCTATCAGTTTGGCCCATTTACCGATTTGGATCAGTGCATTTTATATGAAAACACCATTGACTTTAAGGAATGTCCCGTTATAAAAAGTAAACAATCTCTGTGTTAAGGGGAGAGAAAAGTTGTTGTTGCTTGTGTTTAGGAGCTCGTCAGAGGATGAGGAAAATGGAAGTTAGAATATCCAGGTTTAAACTATAATATAAAATGGCCAGAGTAATGATGATATGAGATAAACAAAGGGAAACATTCTTTGTTACACATCAAGTCATAACATGGGCCCCTAATGTCGGACGACTTCAGAAAGAGTTGGTTTGATCACAATTACGGTGGGGCTCAGTTGGGGTGGTGCACAGTTGGGGTGGTGCACAGTTGGGGTGGTGCACAGTTTGGGTGGAGCACTGTTGGGGAGGGCACAGTTAAGGAGTGCACAGTTGGGGAGGGCACAGTTCGTGTGGTGCACAGTTAGGGTGGTGCACTGTTTTGGCTGGTGCACTGTTTGGGTGGAGCACTGTTGGGGAGGGCACAGTTAAGGAGTGCACAGTTGGGGAGGGCACAGTTCGTGTGGTGCACAGTTAGGGTGGTGCACTGTTTTGGCTGGTGCACTGTTTGGGTGGTGCACTGTTGGGCTGAGGCATGTGATGGGCCGATTATAATTTACATCCAACTTTGAGTGCTTGAGGGCCTGACCTTAATGTATGCGATGTGTCCTCAAAACGTTCGGCCATAACTTTGTTAGCACGTATTTCACTGGTGAAACACTTATAGGGATGTTCATAATATGGCGGAAATCTATTAATAGAAATATTATATCTAAATTTATCTTTTGTAAGGACAGATTTATAAAAAACATTAATAAAAGATACAAGTCAATACGTGAATGTTGTTATATTGAGAATGATTGATCTTATCAGCTAATTTTTAACTCTTCGTTAATTTAGTACAGCTTATTGGACTTGTAAAATAAAAAACAATTTCGTAATTTTACTAAGCTAACAATTTTGAGAACATAGTGGTTTGACTGTTTTTATGCCTCAAAACTTCGTTTCGTTAAAATGTAATCTAAAAAAAGAACATTACGAAATGAGCTATGACGCATTCCGGTTTTAGAAATGAAGAACCCTATACACTCAATGAAAGTTAATTGCTGTATATAAAGTAAAATATGGCTAATTTATTTATATTTCGGTGCATTCTGTTATCTGCCATCTGACGTTTATACATGATTTACAATCTCAAAAAACCTGATTTCTATCAATGTATATTTAGAGGAGAAATTACTGATACGTCATTTTTACCAATTTTATTAGATCATAAAGTAAACAAAAACACAGAAAGTAGATCTCAAATTTTCAACAAACCAAACAAGTTCCCTCTGCAGCATGTACCATTTCTCCATGCCCCTAGATAACCCAGCGGAACATCACATGTGGATGTTTGGATGGTACAGTCTGGCACCAGTTAGCGTCATATTATTTAACACAATTTTTATCATGTCAATGAAGAACCCCACTACGTAGATCAATCCTCATGCACCACCAATACCACGTGACACACGAGTCGACTTTCCATGTCATACTAACCAATCCAAGGGCATAAACTAATGACTCGTGTCGAAACGAAATTCCTTGAACATTAACTTTAATGGTGCTTCTCTCCCTTATGAAGTAACGGTTTCTTCATTTGCCTGTTTAAATTGATAACCTATCTTTAGCAGCAGTTTGTTTATTGGGCCTTATTTAGGATATAATCCCAATATAGTCCTTTCACGGAATACAATCCCAATATTACCCCTTGCCTAGGATATAATCCCAATATTAGCCCTTGCCTAGTATATAATCCCAATATTGGCCCTTTCTTAGACTATAATAAATCCCAATATTAGCCCTTGCCTAGGATATAATCCCAATTTAGCCCTTGCCTAGTATATAATCCCAATATGTGCCCTTTCTTAGACTATAATAAATCCCAATATTAGCCCTTGCCTAGTATATAATCCCAATATTGGCCCTTTCTTAGACTATAATAAATCCCAATATTAGCCCTTGCATATAATCCCAATAAAAGCCCTTACCTAGAATAAGAGGTATCAAAGAGTGGACCGGCCTTTCATTTAGCGATTCCCAGAAGGCAGCTCAGAACCGTGACACTTGGCAGGAGATGGTGCGCAGCTCAAAATGGTGCCCCCAACGACCCAGCGTCGGGTTAAGGGACAGTTCAAGTTCAGTTCAACCTAGAATAAAATCTCAATATTAGCCCTTGCCCATAATACCAATATAACTTAATATAAACCCTTACCTTGAATATAATCCCAATATTAGCCCTTGCCTATCACATAATCCCAATAATCCACCATTAATCCCCTGTCTCTAGCAGCAGTCTGTTCACTAGCCCGTGTCTAGCGTATCCTAATGTTTATTCCTCAATCCCAATAATCTTAGAGTCGTATTGAACGCTTGAATAATGTAAAGCTAATCACGTACTGTTAGTTCGTCAAGTGATAACTTTTTTTTTCCGGTTGGTCTCTCGCGTCGACCACCTTAACTGCTCGTCTCTCTACACGTAAGCTACATATTTGTGTCCAGTGACTTTCAGTTGCCTCCCCTTCTCTCTATAGACGTATCCTACACACTAGTGTCCAGTGCATTTCAGTTGCCTCCCTTCTCTCTATAGACTTATCTTACACACTTGTGTCCAGTGCATTTCAGTTGCCCCCTTCTCTCTCTTCACGTGTCCTACACCTTTGTGTCCAGTGACTTTCAGCTACCTCCCCTTCTCTCTCTCTACACGTATCCTACATATTTGTCTCCGGTAATTTTCGGTCATTGTGAAGACGTCATCTTCCTTCTCTGTCACCTACCATCTCCTATGAAAAAATAAGTAACCACTCAGTTGGCTATATATATAATTTTTCTCTTAACTTAACACTCCCTTTACACAGGACTTTTGTTTGCCTGATCAATTGCTACACGTAATTCTATCTTTAACAGAGCTGGCGAATCTTCTTTGTTTTTAATTTTTTTTCTTTGTGGGGNCGCGTGCTCAAACTTCAACCAATACTCACTTTTTATAGCAAAGTCCCAACACTCCAATGAAGCCTGAAATTGGGGATTTGTCTTAGTAAAACAACACACACTTGTCTTCAGATTTTTCACCGCCTCAAAACACTTTAATTACATAAAACAGATTGCTTGTGCCTAATTATGTCGTTTTCACTGTTGTTGTAAGCATAATGACGACTCATCAAACCTTGGCTAACACTTCGTTAATTTTAGCACATCACATGCAGCAATCAGGTTAACTGTCAATCTGTTTCTCGTGGCACAATTCAAAATTAAAACACCTGTTCACTGGCATATGATGATCCAAAAAAGTAAGAATAGCATCGCTTCCTCCCCACCCCCGCCCTCATAGTGTTTTCATTGATCACAAATTATTTGGCAGAGAATTCCACACTTAAAAGATTTTATTTTCATTAACTGTCACTTTTGACGTTCGGCTTGATCTCTCTACACTCCCTCTTCTTACAAGTTGCACGCAGATCAGAGTATTTTCTTTTCAACGTAGAACTTTCTAGATATTCCAATAATCCCATTTCAAGATTTTCAAAATCTAACGATTGTATCATGCAAGACCAATTTCTTCACAATTAGGTTCAACGGTGATTTCATTATTATTATTATTTCATTTTTTGTTGTTGTTTGTTTATCCATTAAAGTAAAGGTAAAATTGATCATATAAAGGTAAAATTGATCATATAAAGTTAAAATTGATAATAAAAAGGTAAAATTGATAATATAAAGTTAAAATTGATAAAAAAGGTAAAATTGATAATATAAAGGTAAAATTGATAATTTAAAGGTAAAATTAATCATATAAAGTTAAAATTGATCATATAAAGTTAAATTAAACATATAAAGGTAAAATTGATCATATAAAGTTAAATTAAACATATAAAGGTAAAATTGATCATATAAAGGTCAAATTGATTATATAAAGGTAAAATTGATAATATAAATATAAAATTGATCATATAAAGGTAAAATTGATCATATAAATGTAAAATTGATCATATAAAGGTCAAATTGATCATATAAATGTAAAATTGATAATATAAAGGTCAAATTAATCATATAAAGGTAAAATTGATAATATAAATATAAAATTGATCATATAAAGGTAAAATTGATCATATAAATGTAAAATTGATCATATAAAGGTCGAATTAATCATATAAAGGTAAAATTGATTACATGCACTTGAAATTCTTTGTCATTTCCACACATTTTATTGACTATAATTGTGGGGTTATTGCTGGGCTGATTGCTGGGCTGATTGCTGGGCTGATTACTGGGATGGTTGTTGGGCTGATTGCTGGGCTGATTGCTGGGCTGATTGCTGGGGTGATTGCTGGGCTGATTACTGGGATGGTTGTTGGGCTGATTGCTGTGGTGATTGCTGGGCTGATTGCTGGGATGAATGCAGGGTGATTGCTGGGGTGATTGCTGGGCTGATTGCTGGGGTGATTGCTGGGCTGATTGCTGGGGTGATTGCTGGGATGATTGCTGGGGTGATTGCTGGGGTGATTGCTGGGATGATTGCTGGGATGATTGCTGGGGTGATTGCTGGGCTGATTGCTAGGCTACGGGCTAGGACTCAATTTAATTTTTTATTTTTCAGAAGCTTTACTCAAAACAATACTTTAAATGTTTTTTCATGTAATACAGCTAATGCACATACATATTTTTTTTTATTTATCGCGCAAAAAAGTAAAAAGAAAATTCAAAGGAAAATAATGAATAATGTCAGTTTCTATATGTATATATAATTTAAGTTTTGGCCAAAAATTTACCCTCATTTCAGGACCCCAAAACATTACTCAAACGTCTTTTACACACAAACAAAGCCATTTATTTAAGGAATTAATGCAAATGATTTTTCCAAAAGTACACATACTTGAACATGTGACTTAAACGTCACCTTCACAAAAGCATGCATGTACACGTTACACAATTTACGTCATAGTTGGTACACAAATCCGAACCCATGAACTCAGCTATAACAAAATATTGGATTTTAACTGACCTAAAATTCATTTAATTGCACTACAATGATAAGGTCTGAGTGCGTCATATGAAGTGATGTAAACAATATGTAACACATCTCACATAAATTGAATAAGTGATGAATGTTTAATGAATAATCTGAAGAAATTTCCTCAGCTGGCTCCTCACCTGCAGGTGAAAAAAAAATAGTTTAAAATGTCTCCAATACTTAAGCAAAGAGAACATGAAAATTATTTGTGACCTAAACGTATGACCAGCTTTGACATTGTTCTAGAGCTAGCCATCAATCATGTCATGTGAAAAATTAGACCGCAATTTAATTTATCGTGGGTATATTTATTCGTTGCCAAGCTATTACCGGGCACTACTGCTAGTATAATTTAAAAATTGTAAACTTGATTATCAGCTAAAGTTTATATAATGATGTGAATGGGGGAAAAAAATAGAAAGGAATTCAAAATGTTCAGGTTATCGTATCTAGTTGTGAAAGGCGACCATTGGGAGACTGGACATTTAAGTCGCAAGTGTGAAACACTTGACCATTGGGAGGCTGGACATTAAGTAGCCAGTGTGAAACACGTGACCATTGGGAGGATGGACATTTAAGTAGCCAGTGTGAAACACTTGACCATTGGGAGGCTGGACATTTGAGTAGCCAGTGTGAAACACTTGACCATTGGGAGGCTGGACATTTGAGTAGCCAGTGTGAAACACGTGACCATTGGGAGGCTGGAGATTTAAGTAGCCAGTGAGAAGCACGTGACCATTAGGAGACTGGACATTTGAGTAGCCAGTGTGAAACACGTGACCATTGGGAGACTGGACGTTTGAGTAGCCAGTGTGAATCACGTGACCATTGGGAGGCTGGACATTTGAGTAGCCAGTGTGAAACACTTGACCATTGGGAGGCTGGACATTAAGTAGCCAGTGTGAAACACGTGACCATTGGGAGGATGGACATTTGAGTAGCCAGTGTGAAACACGTGACCATTGGGAGGCTGGACATTTAAGTAGCCCGTGTGAAACACGTAACCATTGGGAGACTGGAGATTTAAGTAGCCAGTGTGAAACACTTGACCATTGGGAGGCTGGACATTTAAGTCGCCAGTGTGAAACACTTGACCATTGGGAGGCTGGACATTTAAGTAGCCAGTGTGAAACACGTAACCATTGGGAGACTGGAGATTTAAGTAGCCAGTGTGAAACACTTGACCATTGGGAGGCTGGACATTTAAGTAGCCAGTGTGAAACACTTGACCATTGGGAGGCTGGACATTTAAGTCGCCAGTGTGAAACACTGACCATTGGGAGACTGGACATTTAAGTCGCCAGTGTGAAACACGTGACCATTGGGATGCTGGACATTTAAGTCGCCAGTGTGAAACATTTCCAGTCGGTGGAAATGGAAAACTTTAGTCGATGGATAGACAAGTCCTAGGCTGTTAGATAGAGAGAACTTTAGTCGATGGATAGACAAGTCTAAAGATGTTAGATAGAGAGAACTTTAGTGGATGGATAGATAAGTCTAAAGATGTTAGTTAGAGCCTTTTCTATTAGGTGAATAGAAGATTTTCTTTTTTCTTTCAATTACATAAAGGCAGTTAAAAACATTGCATCTGAATATTTATATATGTGTATTTAGCATATACGTATGCTAATGTATATATGTATACAATATATTAATTTTCAAATTCCTTAACGAAAATCCGTACCATACCTGCTCAGTAATTTTCTGTTTTATGCTGTACCTCTTATTTCATATTTAATACCTGGCTTCGGTCTATAAAAATTAAAATGCTCTTTCACTGAAATTCCCTGTCCTGCCTCCTGTTCTAACTACTGTCCCATCTAAATTTCTATCTACTTTCTTAATGCCCTATCTACTTACTATACTATCTACTTTCCTATCTACAGTCCCATCTAAAGTTCTAGCTACTCTCGTATCTACTTTCCTATCTACTGTCCTATCTACTCTGCTATCTACAGTCCTATCTAGCTACTCTCGTATCTACTGAACCTATCTACTTCCCTATCTACTCTCCTATCTACTCTCCTATCCACTGTCCTAATTATTTTATCTTACAGTCTGTCACCTCATCTCTTCCTCTAAACTCTAAACCCTCGTTCATCTCATCTCAGCCGAGGACGTACCGAGTGGCTAACGGATCGTGGGGGCAGCCCGGTGCTTAACAAACTGCCACCCAGACGGATTAACGGTTAATCCGAGCAGGGACACGAGATACCAGGGGGACAATATAATCCAGGCCTTGGCCTTTTGGGTAGTTGAGGAGGAGGGGAGGGGATGCGAGTTGCCGCTGCAACTCTTCGTATATACCAGACTGCTTGAAGTGCTGGACATGCACTGACCTATCAACCCTAGCTCACCGTGTCAAGGGAGTTGCTTGAAGTGCTGGACATGCACAGACCTATCAACCATAGCTCACCGTGTCACAGGAGTTAAGACTTTCAATACCGATAAAATAAAGGCTGTGAATTTAGCTTATGGGGCACAGGTCACCTGTTTGAAGTTCACACTAAATGCTTGTTCCGGTGTCTAAGAAAAATTAACACTCGTTAAACTACCAAAAGCGCTTTTGGGTGAAAATTATTTTATTTGTATTTAATAAAGGTTAAATCAAGATGTAATAAGACTGCTGTTTTAAAGGATTGGAACAATGTAATAGTCATATAAAAAAATGTTTCCACTTGTTTAAAAAACGTTCGCGATTACTTACATGCTGCAAAGCAGGAGGGGTGGAGGAAAGGTCGTCTATATGGGAATATATATATATATATANATATATAGTGCGTATTTTGATAAGCAAATATCGATAAGTGGAAAATTTTCGCATCACCAGCTCCGTTGATTCCCTTTCACTTAACATCGTCCGTGATCATTTGATACGTGTATTATAAGAGGCGGGGAGGGGAAGTAGTGCTTGTACTTTAGGGTGTACCTATGTCTTCAAGAGACCCCCATAAGTTATTTGCTTTTCATTAAACTAATAGACAACTCCCTTACCCCTTCCCTCGATATATTTTTTAAAAAATTCTTCATGTATTAGTTAAGACAATGTTTGCTGTCCTACAAAATTTTAAAAAAATCGTTGTCAGAAAAAAATATTTTAAAAATTCAATAGTTTGATGTTTAAAAATTGCTCTTTTGAAAAGGTTTGAGACTCGCGGAAATATTTTAAAATACTACCTTTAAAATTTCAAGATGCCTATTACCGCCTGTCCGTGATGCGATAGAACACCTGTTGAAAGGTCCGCCAAACTGAAAACTGTTGTTGGTACATTCTGTTTCTCTAGCTGCTAGTCGGCATTGTAATCGATATATTTTTTCCTAGAAAAAAAAGCCTAACCGGCCAACGTATATCTGCCACACGTAATAACTGTCTGGGACTCATGGACATATTTAGGATCCGGGAACGGTTGTCTGGCTTTACATAGACTCGAGCCCGAGACTTATGGGATTGTGTTCTCCAATTCGTAGTTTAACTTATCCGTTAATTTCTCATTTGCCATCCATTGGGGAAAGTCATGTCAGATTTCGGATTTAAACCTGAAACAATTTTTTTTGAAAGCTCTCATTATTTGTCCCCTTAAATAAAAAAATTGAGGGGCGCGGCGGTCTAAGTGGCATCACGCTGGACTGCCGAACCGTGGCAAGAACTCGAGTCACGTGTTCGAGCTGCGGCACTGGAAAGGCCCCCGGGGCATTGTGCTAACCACACAATCCCCTCGCTTGTTAGTGGTCAATGAAACTTGTGAACGTTAATTTCCTTGCCCCATATGCCTTCATGGTATGAGGGGGGGGGTCTTAAATGACTTCACGCGTGCTACAATATTGCTTTAAATTCTTACTTCATTGACAATTATATATAATTCTCCTCATGGTTAAACCATTCCGGACTCCAAGCAAGCTGTCTAACCCCACCGACCAATCAACTAGTAAGAAAAGGTAGTGCAGAGGGTGGGGGGTCATCGAGACCAACAATGCATTCAATTGAGGTCAATTACTTTCTTCTTTGAGAACAACAGACTAGCATGTATTTCGCAGTGTAGTGGTTACTACATTCGCCAAACACGCGGAAGGTCGTAGGTTCAAGCCCCAGCTAAGACGTTGCTTTTTTTTTTTAATTTTAAAAAATCTTTGTGTTTGTGCCCGTTCATTTCCCACTTTCTTTTCGAACACGGCTGTTCATTCGTGTTGTTCTGATTTCTTGATTTCTTCGTGATGTAGTTTTTGTCTGTTTTAC
>MUZC01000094.1:377077-435141 GCA_002072015.1 Radix auricularia | reverse complement strand
GACTCACACAATACATAGACCATGAAACTAACATACTGGCTGCACTCACACAATACATAGACCATGAAACTAACATACTGGCTGCACTCACACAATACATAGACCATGAAACTAACATACTGGCTGCACTCACACAATACATAGACCATGAAACTACCATACTGGCTGCACTCACACAATACATAGACCATGAAACTAACATACTGGCTGCACTCACACAATACATAGACCATGAAACTAACATACTGGCTGCACTCACACAATACATAGGCCATGAAACTAACATACTGGCTGCACTAACACAATACATAGACCATGAAACTAACATACTGGCTGCACTCACACAATACATAGACCAGGAAACTAACATACTGGCTGCACTCACACAATACATCGACCATGAAACTAACATACTGGCTGCACTCACACAATACATAGACCATGAAACTAACATACAGGCTCCACTCAAACAATACATAGACCATGAAACTAACATACAGGCTGCACTTACACAATACATAGACCAGGAAACTAACATACTGGCTGCACTCACACAATACATAGACCATGAAACTAACATACAAATTTGAAAGAAAAGCTCCTGGCCATAATTTTCCTATAATCCGCTATTTGCAGTATTATAAACGATATCAATGTGAAGTCATCAACAATTCTTTGTGACCAAAAAAAAAAGACCTTACAGTATTAAAATGTATTTGTGAGTAAAAGCTCAGTCCTGACTCTAACAACAGCGTCTCTAAGTGGGAGCTGCATTCTATATCTAACTTTGTCTAAATATCCTATTTGCTAAACTTAAAGAATGTTTAACATTACTCAAGCTATTTAAAAATAGAAAATAATTCAAAAGGATATTGACTTTTTAAAATAAAAATAATTTATAGATATCTATATATTTTAAATAATTTTATTTGTTTTTAAGGATAAAAAGCCAAAATGAAGGTCAAAAGGCAAAAATAATTCTTTGACGCAAAACCATGTATAAAAAAGCCGAATTTCGAGAATTTGGCCTTAAAAAGCCAATTTGGCAACCCTAATTTATTGAACACTCTTACATTGTACGCCATACACTGCCAACATATTGTGCACACAAACTCTCTACTCCGTACACACCACACAATCACAACGATGTCCCCTACTGTGTACCCCTTAGTTTTACAGAGAGGAGATTGAAGGCCAATTATTATATGTCATCAGTTTGAACAGAACGGGAACTGCCAGGTCGGGACAATTTATTTCCCTGTGCTCATCGGGTACGCACGTAAAGGTGTACAATAAATAGACCGGTGGAAGGACCTGGCGAGACAGACTTAGTTCGACCCCTGTCTGGTTCAGATCTTCTGTCTACGTTTGAGGGTGTTTTGATGATCTAAAGACATTTACCCTGATATGTCTTCAATTGTGCTTTGATTTTTATTTGGAAACGGTTCATACATTAAAGTCAATAAAGTTGATGTCGTTAAAATTAAGAATTTCTAAAGATTTTTTTTTCAGCAACAAACCTTTAAGAAAATTACAAGAAACGAAGATAAAAAAGAACACATTTAAAATTAATGAATAAAATATTATTATTGAGTAATAAAACATTCAACAACAAACCTTTCTATAGGCATCTTATCAAATAATAATACATTTGCTTTAATCACAAATAATTTTATCTGTCATCGATCCGTCAGAAAATATTCTTGTATAGAAAGATGCCATCCATAAATTACCTACGCACAAAAAGTTGTATTTTTGTGGCCCCTCCTCCATGTGTTTGACCTGTACATTTTTGTACCCCCCCTCCCCTGTACGTGCGTACAAATTAGATAACTCCACCCCATGGTTTAAAAATGTAATTTTAAGCCATTGTCGCAAAATATTAGATATACTCTTTATAGTTTTTTGTAATATCGTGTTTTTCATGTTGAAATTATTAAAGAAATACAACAGAACATTCTAAAAATAAAATAAATATGTAATAGAACAATAGAAATTGTGAAATCGCCGCCCCGTTATGTATAAATATCGGCTGAGGCACTGGTGGGTGAAAGAGAAACTTCTACTAAGTTCCAGAAATTAAATTATCAATGATTACTTAGTTTAGTAATGATTGAAAGTTTAGTCTGAATCAAATGTTAATTACTTCCAAGTAATTAAAAGTTCAGAAATTTGTTTGCATTAAATTATAAAACATTATTACTCATCAGTCGTAACTCAATCGGTCTCGAATGCCGTCTGCAACCTGAGAGGTTTACGTTACTAGGCTTAGTATTATGCAAATTAAATTTGTTATGTATACTTACATATTAGGTCAAGACCACTCATCCAATCATTCCCCTACGCATCCGTACGCAAAATCATGTTAATTAAACACACCCTCACCCCCTCATTGCGTACGACGTACGTAAGTTATCGATGTCCCTTTAATTGGTTTTAAACTATACAAGAACAGTTTAACAATCTATACAAGAACAGTTTAACAATCTATACAAGAACAGTTTAACAATCTATACAAGAACAGTTTAACAACCTATACAAGAACAGTTTAACAATCTATACAAGAACAGTTTAACAACATATACAAGAACAGTTTAACAACCTATACAAGAACAGTTTAACAACCTATACAAGAACAGTTTAACAATCTATACAAGAACAGTTTAAAACAACCTATACAAGAACAGTTTAACAACCTATACAAGAACAGTTTAACAATCTATACAAGAACAGTTTAACAATCTATTTTCAAAGCATATAACATTAAGGACAATTAGTTTTATAAGTTATAATGAGAACATTATTGCCATCATTTCAGAAAAAAGAAGAAGGAAAAGAATGAAAAAAAAATACAACAACAGCGAAAGATTCCCAAAGGAAATTTTATGAATGAAAAAATATTCGTCGTTATAATGAGATCCTATTTCATTATTGTGTTCCTTATGATCATAGTTGTTATTTAACTTCAAATATTTGATCTCTTGCTGATATCTCTTTTCAAAATTTGATATTACAATTATTCCTTGTGATTAAACTAGCTGGTAAGCCATAGCCGTAACCCTTGCTAATGCTAATTAGCCAATAGCCTTAACCCTTACACATAGCCAATGAACCCACCACCTAACCGTCACAAAATGGAAATTAACCAACCCCCTGACCCCCCCCCCAAAAAAAAGGAGCTAATTAACCAACCCCCTGACCCACACAACTATTTAATCAACCGACTCCTCCCCCCCCCCCCCCNCCCCCCCACACACACGGTTCCCTATTTTCGAGTATCTCTATCACCGAATAGCTGTGAGGACCAATTCATCCCCGGCCAATCTGTGCGACGTCACAGACTATAATTAGATCAGGTCATCCAGATTGACTACCACAAGGAGATAGGATTCAATTAATGACCTAATCTCCCATCCACATCTCTCTCGGTGTTATCTAGAACAATCTACATTACAACGTCCCCATCATACCGCTACAACTTGCTCGTTATTCTTTCATTCAACTTCCTTTGTAAACGGCGAACCTAACGTCGTATCTAGTCAGCGGCGGATCTTTAAAAATACAAAATGAGCGTGTGTTACAAACAGGTGTCAAATTATATATATGTTAAAGTCTTGAGTTGAAATAATGTGAAGACAAAATTAAAACAACAATTGGTCGATATTTGTTAGGTTGTTATTACATTTTATATTTGAATTGACAATAGCACGTTACATAACTCAAGATTCCCCCTACTCCCCCCACCCACCCCCATGGGACACGGCATTTTGATATTGACGATAAATTATTTGAAAAAGACGTTTGAAATTTCTAGGCCCATCTCAGGTTATTAAAAAGTAAATCATTAATTTCATGGTTCCCCCCGAATTATTACATGTCATTTAGGGAAATCAATATGAAGCTTTGAAAAAAATCATGGTTTTATGAAGATCATGGTCCGGTTTGATAATTTAACAAAAAGAAAACAATCACTCGACACACTAATCGAATGCATCTATGACTTGACCTTACTACAAAAACCTTCAATAATTGATATGATTATAATGTTAGTTGTAGCCGAACACTTTGGTGAGTTCCCTAAGAATAGCTGTTTTGCTATTTAAACAATATTTTATATGCTGAACATTGTTTAAAGAAACTAACCTCTAAACAGGGGCGGATTAAGACTGCACGGGGCCCCGGGGCTGCAATCAAACGGTGGCCCTATCCAGCCAGCGTCCCTTAAAATAAAATGGTTGTTAACAGCTAATATAAGACTGTAACTAAATATTAATAATGAAAAAAAAAAAACTAACAAGAAAAAACTGTTTTAGAAACATAACTGTTTAATGTGTTCGCCTGTATGTTACAGTTAAGTGTGAAAAGATCATTTTAAAGAAAATATTCCACGATTGGAAATCAATCCCCACATAGCTTGCACCACAAGCGTAAACTCTTCCACACGGCCAGCAGAGCTTGTCAAAATTAAGAAATTTTAAAAAATATAAACCATTTTTTATAACATGTTCTCTTAGTGAGCCAATCAAATCAAGTTTTTCGATTATTAAGACCATCAGGTCTGAATAGCGATCAGTTTAATAGATAAGATTTATTAACAATTTAATTTATTATATTTTCAAGTTTCAAGGGTTCGTGCAAACATTTGTACACTTTTATTATAAAATATAAAAAAGTTTTGGGGCCCCAAAACTTTTTATATTTTTTTAATATAAAAAAGTTTTCGGGCCCCAAAACTATCGGGGGCCCCTGGCTATAGCCCGTTCAGCCCCCTCCTTAATCCACCATTGCCTCTGATAGAAATACAATTTTATCTTATCTTACCTTATGCAATTATATAATCAAATAAATTTTAAAATATTTTATATTAAACTGATCGCTATTCAGACCCGATAGTCTTGATAATCGAAACACTTATTTGAAAAGCTCACTAAGAGAACAGTCTTAATCCTCTCCTGCATGTTAGTGGTAGATGCGGGACATATTAGGCAAAAACGACCTGGACTTCAATAACAGATAATTGATCGAAAAAGGTACAGGACAAAGGGAATGAAATGATGTGAACTGATTGATTTACTAATTAAAAAACTTATCCCCCCTATGTTTCACCATCCGGAAAAATACGGGTTAAACGGTGTGTGTGATGGTGGTTGGGGGCGGGGATTTTGTGGGTGTATTTTGTGGACTATTTTATTACCCTCATGTTAGCAAATGTAGTTTTTGTTTACTAAAAATTATTTGCGGGCAATTTGATTGTTCATGTTATTTCTTTTACTGGGGAACAAAACTGTATTGATCTTGGATGATCGCAATAAAAAAACAAAACAATTTAAAAGTTGACTTCATCTGACTTGGCTCTGTTTACCTCTATTGACATGAATATTTTGATCGAATATCGATACTTCGAACATACATTAATAAACAGGAAGTCTATCTCTTTCTTACACTGGACATTACAAATAAGACCGCACCCTTCTTGGTTGGTGTCGAAAACCCTCAATGGTCACCCACCCTCATTTATTCCAATAAGGACATTTAAAAATAAGACTAGTTATAACCTGCGGTGTAACATACGCCGCAGACTTGCTCATACATGGTACACGGAAATGGGGGAAAGAGCGATACAAACTACATCGCGAAAAACAACGCGAGTGAACTTCGAGGGGGGGGAGGGGGCGGAGGGGCAAGGAACTACATTTGCATCATCCCCCTACCCTTCACCACCTTACCTTGCCAACCATAAAATGTCATTTGCCGACCCTAGCGAGTGTCATTTGTCATTCTTATTTGCACTCGTCTTGTGCTTTCTCTGGTGAATTATATATGTATATATAGGTGTGTTTAATCATTACCAAAAGAACATAGTTATATGGAGCATCCTAGAAGGTGCACATACAACATATAAGAGTTGACATATAGGAAGTTTATAAGGAGTTTCCTAGACAATGTTCATATAACATATAAGAGATGACATACACTGACCGGACTGGTCAAACTAAACGTCTGCCCTCCAGTCTCGTGCCGGATAGTCCTCATGTCGCACGAGGAATAAATTAACTGGTTCCTCGGGTGCCGGGTCACTTGCCCTCGTCCCGGTCCCCAAACAAGCCGTCTCCTACCTAATGATTGAGATTAGTAACCATCCATCACGGCCCTCCTGGATACCATCCCCATCATTACCAGCGGCCCGTGCTGGCATTTAAAGGCCACCGCGCTGGCAATCAATGGTGACACCGCTGAGAAGAGCTTATGGTGGAATAACCCGTGCCTTACTACAGGAACAAAGTGGATATTTATAACCTGAGGTAACGAGTGGGAGGGAGAGAACTTGTAGATTGACCAATGGGTTGGGTTGGGGTNATGGGGTGGGGTGGGATGGGGTGGGATGGGTTGACGAGCTGGGTATAGGAGAAAGAAAAGTCTTCAAGAAATCTACAGGAATATTTATGGTGATCGGGGGATGTTGCTGAGGATTATGTCAGTAGATGATGTCAGTAGTGATGTCAGTGGATAATGTCTGTAGATGATGTCAGTAGTGATGTCAGTAGATGATGTCAGTAGATGATGTCAGTGGATAATGTCTGTAGATGATGTCAGTAGATGATGTCAGTAGATGATGTCAGTAGTGATGTCAGTGGATAATGTCAGTAGATGATGTCAGTAGATTATGTCAGTAGATGATGTCAGTAGATGATGTCAGTGGATAATGTCAGTAGATGATGTCAGTAGTGATGTCAGTAGATGATGTTAGAAGATGATGTCAGTAGATGATGTTAGAAGATGATTTCAGTGTATGATGTCAGTAAGATGATGTCAGTAGTGATGTCAGTAGATGACGTCAGTAGTGATGTCAGTGTATGATGTCAGTAGATGATGTCAGTGGATGATGTCAGTGGATTATGTTAGTGGATGCTGTCAGTGGATTATGTCAGTGGATAATGTCAGTAGTGATGTCAGTGTATGATGTCAGTAGATGATGTCAGTAGTGATGTCAGTAGATGATGTCAGTAGTGATGTCAGTAGATGATGTCAGTAGATGATGTTAGAAGATGATTTCAGTGTATGATGTCAGTAGATGATGTCAGTAGTGATGTCAGTAGATGACGTCAGTTGTGATGTCAGTGTATGATGTCAGTGGATGATGTCAGTGTATGATGTCAGTGGATGATGTCAGTGGATTATGTTAGTGGATGCTGTCAGTGGATTATGTCAGTGGATAATGTCAGTAGTGATGTCATTGGATGATGTCAGTGGATGATGTTAGTGGATGCTGTCAGTGGATTATGTCAGTGGATAATGTCAGTAGATGATGTCAGTAGTGATGTCAGTAGATGATGTTAGAAGATGATGTCAGTAGATGACGTCAGTAGTGATGTCAGTGGATGATGTCAGTATATGATGTCAGTGGATGATGTCAGTGGATGCTGTCAGTGGATTATGTCAGTGGATAATGTCAGTAGATGATGTCAGTGGATGATGTCAGTAGATGATGTCAGTAGATGACGTCAGTAGTGATGTCAGGTATGATGTCAGTGGATAATGTCAGTAGATGTTAGTCCGTTTTCATACGTTATGCCACGTTACATGATTGAAATCGCCAAGTAATTCCCCCACTTTTAAAAGATCTTCATCAGCAAATGTTACATAACAACTTCTTTCTATTCGCTGGTGTAAATTGTAACATCTGCACGTAATGCTGGACGCATTAGTACATCGGGTGACAGCTAGATGTCTTGTTGGTGTAAAGGTAAATGTCTTGTTGGTGTAAAGGTAAATGTCTTGTTGGTGTAAAGGTGACAGCTAGATGTCCTGTTGGTGTAAAGGTAAATGTCTTGTTGGTGTAAACGTAGGTAAATGTCTTGTTGTGTAAAGGTAAATGTCTATTTGGTGTAAAGGTAAATGTCTTGTTGTGTAAAGGTAAATGTCTATTTGGTGTAAAGGTAAATGTCTTGTTGGTGTAAAGGTAGGTAAATGTCTTGTTGTGTAAAGGTAAATGTCTATTTGGTGTAAAGGTAAATGTCTTGTTGGTGTAAAGGTAAATGTCTATTTGTTGTAAAGGTAAATGTCTTGTTGGTGTAAAGGTAAATGTCTTGTTGTGTAAAGGTAAATGTATATTTGGTGTAAAGGTAAATGTCTTGTTGGTGTAAAGGTAAATGTCTATTTGGTGTAAAGGTAAATGTCTTGTTGTGTAAAGGTAAATGTATATTTGGTGTAAAGGTAAATGTCTTGTTGTGTAAAGGTAAATGTCTTATTGGTGTAAAGGTAAATGTCTTATTGGTGTAAAGGTAAATGTCTATTTGGTGTAAAGGTAAACATTACATTTTTTAAAATTGTGCTGTTGTTGGCCAAGCTAAAAGATCTCAATTTAATCGTTAAACATTTCAAATGTTTTTTTCTCTTTAGTCTGCCTCTTTCTGAAGTTACTTGAATTTCTAAACTCAATTTTCCCACAAATTTTAATTTTTTAAACAATGTTTTAACAAACCTACATCCTTTTCAGTAATACACGATAACATCTCTAATTTAAACCACCAGTCAGTGTTTTTACATTAACCCATGTCTACTGTTTTCTCACACATCCTCTGTCACCTCTTTGAAGTTCTCCGGGAAAGTCTCCATCACTCCGAATAGCCTCCTCCTTATTCGGCCCATTTCGCCCGATTATTAAAAATCAATTCCCTTCCCTGTTTAAGGAAAAGTTTCCCCAGAGCTGACGTCCCTTTACGGCCGATCATTAAACGATTTTCAGGTTATCGTGGATCGATTGCCGGGTATTTTGATTGATGTCTAATCGATTCTGGAGGAGTTCGATACTAGAAGTGATTTTACGCCTTGTGTAGAATGGTGCCAAGGAACTCGACTTCTTAAAGAAAAAATCATGTTAAGCCTGGTCCCTTTTTGGACTCAGGACGTGTTAGCGCATTTTCGTATTATGTATCAGTACTTATGTTAGATATCAGCATTATGTAGTTATCAGTAATTGTGTTTAGATTTTAGACATATTTTTAAAAAAAATTTTGTGTAATGAATATACCTGAATTTTTTTTTATTTAAAAGTCATTTCTTTACATTTAAATTTTTTTTATTTTCTCTTTAATCTAACTACAAGTGGTTTGTGGTCACTGAAATAGGACTCATAAATGAAACATTCTAAATTGTAATCAGCTAATCGCCCAAATACTCCGTCAATTGTTGTTTTATAGATCGTGGTTGCCAATCTTGTTGAAAGTAGTTGAATGTTGAACATTGAAGCTTGTTTCGAAAAAATTTTCAATTTCTGCCCCTGGGCCGCTAAGATCTTGATTGAAGTCACCACAAATGATGATGTAAAACTCTCTAAACTTTTACACATATTCTAATGACGTCAACAAAAAAAAATAATACTTTTGATAATACTAAGACTTACGGCAATGGCGGCCGTTGCCTGCGCCAGTGTTATCTCTCGATTCGCAATGTTTTTTGGTAGTTTTAACGGGGTTTTTTAACGGATCGAGTAACTGAGTGTTGATGCACAAATGGCAGGTCAGGACATACAAAAAACATATATACATCATGGGTCTAGGACTTATGGATGCTGAGATCTAGGGTGATGACAGACGGACGGACGGACGGACAAAACGGGTGCAATAGCGCATTCGACTTCTCGAAAATGCGCTAAAAAAAAGAAAAGAAAAGAAACAAGGAAGAAAACAAGGAAGAAAAATGGAAGAAAACACGACAATAAAAGACTCATAAAAGTTACGTCTAAATTTCCGCTATGTTTTGATGGTCGAGTTACCTCACCGCTGAGAAAATAAAATTATTGTTTACGATAACAAAATATTTGTCGATGTACGCCTGTAGGCAGTAGAGTTGAAATTCACTGGGTCAAATTTTCTTGACACCCAAGATGTAATTTGTCCAGATTGTTACTAAGCTGATGAATTATATTTATTGCCATTAAAGACACAGGTTATGTTTTACTCGTCCAAACTGTCGGAAGTCAAAAAGACTAGAAATTAAAGATTTTTTATGAGGTATCTAATCACAGAATTTCGATAAAATTCAATACAAAATGTGCATCTCTGGTTGACTAAATAGATCTTGGAGTCCATGTGCTTATAGCTGTCTGACCTTTTTACGATACAAACTCCTCCAGGAAATGGTCAACTATTCCGGTAACTAGCAATGACGGGTGTGTGTAACGTAACATACGGGACATTGGGTGGTGTGTGTGACATACGGGACATTGGGTGGTGTGTGTAACATACAGGACATTGGGTGGTGTGTGTGACATACGGGACATTAGGTGGTGTGTGTGACATACTGGACATTAACATCATATGTTTTAGATACAGGATATGCATATTCAGATGAAAGTATAATAACGTTAAGTTTTAACATTACACCGATTAATTGTTTGCTTACAAGGAGAAACTAAAATATTTGAAAAAGCAAGTGCAGTGTTATTAAATCCCTAATATTAACGTCACAGTCCTCTCTTTGTTCGTCCGTCCGTCAAGCCGTCAGGCGAAAAAACAAAAGTAAATAATGACCAACTTCCCGTAATGCAATCGAGTTGAAATTTTGCATATGCACTTGTGTCACCTAACAATGCATTGTAGCCAAATTTCAGATCGATCGAATGTACGGTAATTAAATTTATGCACTTTTAGTTTATTTCTACATAAATGTATAACAGCCGTTGTTGTTTACATCCACGAGTTTCTTCTTATATTATAAGATATACAGAAGCTCCTTCTGTGTAGAAGATATTTGCGTTCACAGACCATGAGAGATGATCTGTTGGCAAGTGATTCAGCGGTCACAGGCCACGGCTATAAGGGTTCCACGCATTACCCCAGCCGCCTAACTATTGTCTAGTTAGGTACCCATTCAGAGCTGGGGGACTCGGGGACTCGTCAGGCCCCGGGAACAAACCCTCGCCTTCGCATGGATTCGAACTCGTAACCATCGGTACGCCAGTCGAGCGTGCTACCACTCGACCACCGAGTTCACTCAAACGATTGAGAACCACCCCGTACCCTCCGTCCCCATTTTAGGCATTAGGGAGTTACGTCACTATCAGTCTGTAAATGTTTGTTTTGAATGTAATGAATACTTTTAGTTTTGTCTCATATATACGGGATAAATAGTCAAAAACTTAGTTTTTGCGGGTTGTTTTTTTTATGATTATGCTTGTGAGCCGTGATGGACGATGGCCATTGTCATCCTACTAGCCATGTCCCGTTGCAGTTTGGTGTGTCCTTATGACATCAATCTGTGCCCGGAAGTGCGTCAACTTGCTGGACAAGAGATGGTCGTGCGCAATCAGGAAGGTTTACAAACACAAACTTACCTGGCCTGTTGTCAGCCTGTTGTCACGACTTGGCAGCCTGTTGTCAGCCTTTTGTCACGACTTGGCAGCCTGTTGTCAGCCTGTTGTCACGACTTGGCAGCCTGTTGTCAGCCTGTTATCATGACTTGATAGCCTGTTGTTAGCCTGTTGTCAGGACTTGGCAGCCTGTTGTCTGTTTGTTTCACAGGTTGCTGTGTCGTTCCGTATATCAGGCGCAAGGAGCAATGTTCCCTTTAACCTGTGCGGTTTCTTGGCCGCGTAGAAATCCAACCTTCGCCGCGCAGCAGCTTGAATTACCGGGTTACAAATTTTGTAATGGCTGCCGTACAATTTCGCTCACTAGTTTGATTACTTCGCACCCGGACCAACGGACCTTGGAGGGGACATTAGCCAGGAGACTCGGTCGCTGATTAATATTGTGAAGCTCCTGGGTTGGTCTTAGGTTAATTGTCTCTATGTACTTGCACTCTAGTTCTCCATCTGCACATACTTGGTTACATTTTAAACACCAACTCAACGACTCAAGAACAACTACAATATCTGTTTATTTCCTTCTTTGTTTATTATCATTCTCTACCTAAGATTACATCTCTCCGTCCGTGTATGTGTCCCAACGTGTGTCTCCCTACGTGTGTCCGTGAGTCAGGCCGAGCGCTCCTCTTCTTCATGTATGCTCCGCCCCCAGACCCCGCTGTCTGAAAGTTTAATATGTCAATCAAATAGTACCTCCCATTGAGTAGACGGGGGTAGGTGGGTTTGACGTACCCCGTCATGGTCAGTACCCCCCCCCCTTTTCTTCGTCTGCTCCTTTCATCTAACGCCAGACCCGCCATGCTCTCGTCTTTAAAGATTCCCAATTCAAGCGAGCAGTTCGCACCTCTGGCCACCTGGACTCGCCCGGTAGTCCAGAGGCACCTCAAAGACCAAACATACTCTAGCCCCTTAACCGCCCTAAATTCCCGACACAATCTCCCAGGGCATCATGCCCAGTGACGTAAGCTTTCGATGTGGTCTTAAGTGTATCCTTGTAGCGCTTTCTTTGATCTCCGCGGGCTCTTGTCCTTATGTAAGCTCGCCATAGAAGAGGCCTCTTTGGGAGCAATGGTCTGGCTTATTTTCATCAAGTGCCCCCTTCATCCTAGTTCAGTAAGCTCGCCATAGAAGAGGCCTCTTTGGGAGCAATGGTCTGGCTTATTATCGTGAAGTGACCCATCCATCCTAGTTCAGGTTTAGGCTTGTGTTGATGCTCTACCTTGACTTAATTTCAAAGAAGTTCATTTTTGTTTACCTGACAATCAATAAATGTTTTAGTTTTATTAAACATCGCGAAATAACATTGGCAATCTCCACGAAAATTTCTACTAATAACGAAGCCATTTGTTATTTAGGAAAACTGATAATTAAAGGATTTTATTTTTATAGATGAAATGATTTTTAAATAAACACTATATATATAATACTTACATTTTCGTAACCGTTTAAATAACATACTTGTTCTTATAGTAAGGTTATTAAGTATTATGTGCGATTGCAAATGTGGGTTTAAGTGTGTGCGTGTATGTATGTGTCTGTACGTGCGTGCGTCTGCGTGCGAGTGCGTGCGGGCCTGTGTGTATATATATGAGTTTGTGTGTGTCTGTGTGTGTGTGTGTGCTTGTTTGTGTGTTCGTGTGTGCTAGATGAATGTATTTCATTTCCCACATAGTATTTCTGCCATTCCCTGGTTCGCGTGGTTTTTGACAACGCGTGCTTCCTTGATTAAATGACCTCTCTGCAAGGTCAAACTACAATGAGCTCTTCATCAGGTAAGACGCTTAATGCTTCCTTGATTAAATGACCTCTCTGCAAGGTCAAACTACAGTGAGCTCTTCATCAGGTAAGACGCTTAATGCTTCCTTGATTAAATGACCTCTCTGCAAGGTCAAACTACAATGAGCTCTTCATCAGGTACGACGCTTAATGCTTCCTTGATTAAATGACCTCTCTGCAAGGTCAAACTTCAATGAGCTCTTCATCAGGTACGACGCTTAATGCTTCCTTGATTAAATGACCTCTCTGCAAGGTCAAACTACAATTAGCTCTTCATCAGGTACGACGCTTTATCATGAGTCTTTTATTCATGAAATTAAATTAACGTCTCGAAACTATGACCTTTACCTTAGCCCCAACCATATTAAAAATGTTTTTAAAATATTGAAATATTGACATCTTTTTTCTAAGATAGTGTTTAGGAAATAATATTAATAATATATAACAATAATAATAATTAAGGCTGTTATCGATTAATTTTAAATTAATCGTTAACTTTTGGAAAAAAAATTAATTAATCGAAATTTTTTTATTAAAGCTAGAAAATATAAAATATTTATGACGTCATTAAACTGAAAATCTCAAGGTAAATAACAAAAACGGGCAATTGACATTGTTTTATTGGGTAATTTACCCTGTATTAAAAAAACAAGAATCTAAACTAATTTTTTGTTTAAAGTAAAAAAAAAATGAAATCAAAGTTATGCATGCCATGACAATACTGCATATTAACAATGGAAAATATTGCTAAATTTCATTTCTTAGGTGTTATTTCAAGGCTTTTTACATATAGGTCCAATGAGTTGTAAAAGAATACAGTTCAATACTTATTAAAATTAAAAGTATTATTTATTTTTTAAAAATATTTTTTAAAAAGAATCACGATTTGTTATTAAGATATTACAAGTTTTAATTTAAATTAATATTTAACTATAAAAAAAATATGAGTATAAATTTTTAAAACATTGTAATAAAAATGAGTTAAATAACGCATTAAAGTTCAGGCACTTGGATCACAATTTCAAATTAATAATACAAATATAAAATTAATACAGCTGTATTTAAATTATTTGATGATTAACAAAAATATAAAGATCACCTTTTTATCCCAATTAGTTCAAAAGTTATGAATTTTTTCTGAGACCTAATAATCAATATTTTCATTATGTTGTTTTCCTTCACATTTTTTTTTAAAAAGCCCTTAACTAGGATTTAATTTTTAAAAAAACAAATCATATTTTAAGAGATATTTTTAAATATTAGTACTTCAATATTATGTCAATGAATTTAAATTTTGTTATTGTTAATTAAGTAAAAGCAATGTTTAATTTTTAAACTATTGTTTCCTTATAAAACAGCTTTATTTTAAAGTTTACATTTTAAACATCTTCTTTTTTTTTTTTTAAATGGAGAGGTTTGTACGTAAAAGAAACCAAACTATTATTAATCATTAATAATTAGTATTTATTAATAAATCGAAAAACATTTAATAAACATTTTCTGTAATTTTATAAACATTTTATCGATTAAATTAATTTTAATCGATAAAAAAAATTACCGATTAATCTAGAAATTAATCGGTAATTTCCGCAGTCCTAATAATAATTAAATTAATAAAAATAGGACAAATATATTTTAATCTTTAAAATTCCTAGAAATACACCATATAATACTTTTGTAAACATTTAAGTCAAAGCCCTTGATCACACAGCAAGTTCAACTTAATTTGCCTGATTGTGAGAAATACAACATAAAATCTTTTAATTTTCAGTTTACATTTTAGTGCGTGATTGATTCCTTTGGAAGAAAAATATTGAATGAACGGCTAAAAAATGTGTCTGATGTTGGATGGTGTGCTGCTTGCATTCTTGTCCGAGGATGAAACCTTTTCTATGTCCTTTAACTACAACTACAGCTATGTCCTATGTTTATAGCTACATCAATGTCCTCTGGCTACAGCTACATCTATGTCCCCTGACTATAGCTGCATTTATGTCCTTTGACTATCAATTCAGACATATAATAAGCCTTGTGTTTCAAAGAAGGGTTTTTGTCGTAGTTTTGTGAACCGCCGTGTTTGTCTTTCGACCTGTCACACGCTGTCACAAGTCTGCTGGAAATGTTGTGACAACTGTCATGGACGAGTCTGTGGACAGCAATGAGCGAATAACTCCCTCCTGGTATTTGTGTTTTTTAAAAGGGATTTTCAGGGGACACCACCTGTGACAAAAACTTCGTGTTTCTACAGCCATATAGTCTTACATGCACCCAGCAGTGTCAGGTCATATGGTGAGATGGTTGGACTAACGACAACCTCATTAGTGTTACTGTTAAATCTGCTAACTCACGCGTTGACTTTATGGGGGAGTCAGCACAATAGCCACCTAGAGAGCCCCTCCACCTACTTTCACTTAAAGCTTCACCCACACCCCGTAGTCTGCTGCCAAGCCCCCCCCCCCCTTTTTTTTCCATCACTGTGACGTCACTTTCTTTTCGTCTAAATCATTTTACCTCGAGTTCCTCCTATCTCGCTCCCCATCCTCACTATTTTCCCACGTTCCCTCTTTCCTCCACTTTCTATACTCCCCCTCTCCCTGTATCCCCAAATGTCCTCTCCCTAGCGCATCTCTGATTTCATCCTCATCCGAACCCCCCGTCCCCCACCTCCGTGAACGCGTGTGGCCGCTGGCCGGCCCTCTGATCTAACCAGATTGATTTTGTCCGACCGCCGCACACCCCACTCCCCCCCGTAATCTTTACCGAAAAAAAAGTAGTTCCACTAGCAGAAGCGTATTGATTGACAGGAATGAAAGTGTCGCCCGTGACCCACCTCTCCCAGGATCTAACGGTTATTACAGGTCTTGAACTAGGGCTGGACTAAATTATTCCCGTGGTGCCAAAGAACTAGTTCGCTGTGTACGATTCCACAGTTGTTTTCATAGGAGGGATATACGCCTTGACCGTTCATTTCGTTCTCAATTGACGTTGACTGGAAAAAAAACCTCATCAGGGGCGTCTCAGAGGTGAGTGCTGAATCTTTAGATAACTAGTGTCAATCAAATATAGATTTAAGTTTTGTTCTAGATCCTAGAAATGTCCGTTATAACAACTTCTTATGTGAGATTGTTTGGAACTAACCTTAAATGTTTGGGAAGAAGAAAAAGTTATTAAAAAGAATATCTGTTTCTAAACTTCTTTTTTTGTTGTTGTTGAAATGCATTGGAAGTTCGATTATCAAATATCTTTCAGTCACGTGACTACTGAATAGCCAGATTATAAGAACCAAGTACACATTAAGTCTGAGATCTATGAACTAAGTGAAGAGAACATTCAGTAGGTGTTAGTGACTAAGTACACATTATGTCTGAGATCTATGAACTACGTGAAGAGAACATTCAGTATCTGTTTTGTGACCCTCAAGAAACAAGTTATCATTTCAAAGCTTTTCCCCAATGTTGATATTAGGGATATATCTTCAAAGTTGGAACAACTAATAGAGTAATTCTGCGCGAGGTTTCATGACTGAAGTAATCACGGGACTTGAATTTTTTGACGGCCTTCGTTATGTTTGCTAAATTTATACAACTGAGGGTTCGTTTGATTGAAAGGGGGCAATGTGTGGCGCCCGGAATGGCGTAAACCAGATATAACATATATAAAATATGGTAAAGATTGATAAGATGTTATATAGATGCTAAAAATAGAAATGATGGTACAGATAGAAAAGGTGGTAAAGATGGTAAAAGATATAAAAAATGGAAAAGATCGAAAAGGTATAAAAGATGGTACAGATAGAAAAGATGGAAAAAGTGGTACATAAAGAAAATGTTACAAAGTTGGGATATAAAGAAAAGATGGTAAGGTGGTCCACTTAACAAAAATTGTAAAGATAGTACAGAAAGAAATAATGTAAACGATAGAAAAGATTATATAAATATAAAAGTAGGTACAGATAGAACAGATGGTAAAAATTGCCCATATAGAAAAAAAATGGCAAAGATGTTACCGATAGAAGATGGCAAAGATGGTACCGATAGAAGATGGCAAAGATGGTACAGATAGAAGATGGCAAATATGGTACAGATAGAAGATGGCAAAGATGGTACAGATAGAAGATGGTAAAGATGGTACAGATAGAAGATGGCAAAAATGGTACAGATAGTAGATGGCAAAGATGGTAAAGATAGAAGATGGCAAATATGGTACAGATAGAAGATGGCAAAGATGGTACATATAGAAGATGGCAAAGATGGTACAGATAGAAGATGGCAAAGATGGTACAGATAGAAAATGGCAAAGATATTAAAAAACAAAATACACAAACTAATTTTGTAAGAAGACAATAAATTTAAGCTTTATTTATGAGCTAATACTAATAACAGTAAACGTTTGTCCAATGCATTCACAGCTACAATAAAAGAAATAATTACTTACATAAATCTTAAAACATGTTATATGATAAAATATGAAAAGAGAGGGAAAATAAAAACAAAAACAAACAAGGACACAGAATATAGGAAAAAGTAGGAAGTTGAAGTATCTAAAGCAGTGGTTCCCCAACTTTTTTGACCCACGGACCCCTTTTAGAGTCAAAACTTGCCCACGGACCCCCAAGTGAAAAGTTACATAAATGTATAGTAAAAAAATTTACTAATTTTAAAAAACAACAAATTTTGTAACGAATTATTTATTCGCGGTGGTCGAGTGGCAAGCGCACTTGACTGGCTTTCTGATGGTCACGAGTTCGAATCCATGGGGAGCCAAGGACTTGTTCCCGGGGCCTAGGGCGTCCCCGAGTTCCACCCAGCTCCAAGTGGGTAAAAAGCGGCGGGGTAATGCGTGGAACCCTTAGCCGTGGTATGTGAAAGCTGCATCACTTGTCAAAAACAAAAACAAAACAACAAAAAACTGCTGCCTTGCAGATGGTCTTGGCTGACCAAAGGCTATGGAATCAAATCCAGAAAATACAGCAGGCTGAAGTCGGAGACCACAGGCCAATTGGCGCAAAACTCGTGGCACACAAAACTCAATATTCAATATTGAGAACAATGAAGAAGAAGAGAAGCTTGTTTTAAGTATACCAGAGCCTCCGTATCTTCCTACCATTGCCGGAGCACCATCAGTAGCAAGAGAAATTATATTACTCAAGGGTATAGCTTTTTCATCGAAAAACTTTTTTAATTCAGTAAATAACGTGTCACATTTCGTATCTGCATTTAGAAAAAAAGATTTCATGGCAAAATAGTTCCTTCTTTTACAAATCTTACATAAGCTAAAAGTAAAGCCTCGTTTCCTGATAAAGTGGACTCGTCATGCTGTAGAGAAAATTCAGATGTTTTTAAGTATTCACATAAATAATTTCCAACACACTGAGCCAATTCATTAATCCATCTTTGGACGAAATTATTGCTCAGTGGAATTCTTTTTGTGATGTTGCAGGCTGGTTTGTGCAGCTGAACAGTGCTTGTCACCTCCCTATAGCTTAGATATTGTTCTCATGAGTTGCTGAAGTGATGGTGTTTTCAAATATGTTTCTTGGACGCTTCAAAAAACGCTAAATCTCAATCTGTTTTATCGATATGGATTTTTATTAAAAGTTCTTTAAGCTTGGAAGATTTCATAGAATCATTCGATAATGTTTAATTTAATTCTTTTTATACAAAGAAGAAACATTGGTAAAATTACTATTTCCTGGTGATGAAATAAGACCATACTTCAAATATTCAACACTTTACTGACTACATTCTTTCTTGGGTTCACTCATCCTTTAAAAGGGCACAAAAATATCAGAACAATTGTAAATAAAATTTATTATTTAAAACGGTTAATTAACTATTATTTAATAACCTTTTCAATGGAATGCTGCAGTAAAATCCTTAAGAAATATTTGACATAAGACTTACGGATTAAATTCTATTTAATTATTTTTTTTAAAAACGTACGATCCCTTTGTGAGTATAAAAAAATTAACTTTTAGGTAATACTTTATTGTAAATGTGAAACTTATTGTTTCAAAATATATTAATTGTATTCAAATATATAATATACTTACATTAAAAAACTATCTGGATAACAATACAAAATTCAACTATATCAAAATTTCCAACTATCAATAGTAAACTTCTTTTAGCCTTGGAATGGGAAAATTTGTTTATTCACTTCGTATCAGCATTACATAAAAATAAATTGTTGATTACATGTAAGACTGTTCTAGACTTTATATTGTACACAAGATATGCATGTAGCAGCATAATTGCGTTGCTGTATAAAACTATTTTCAGTAGTCTGTCTCACACTGCGGCATATAAAACTTTGAAAAAAAAAGGCGGGGGATGGGGGTGAGATTTCTATGTCAATTACATTTGTAAGAATTTTATCAAAATAAATATTAGAAAGTATTTTTAAATCGAATTTTGAATTTTAAAAAAAAGTATTTTTGCTGACTTAACTCACGTATTAGGATTCGTCCAATCATACCAAATGTGGTATCAATAGAAAGCTGGATTCTTTCTGCTTTAGATAAATGTGACTTACCGACACGTCAAAATTTTCAAAATTTACTCAACCCTTCAATCATCGTCATTTCCGTTAAAAGATTGTATTTTTATGACCTACCTATAGGGTCCCCGCCTTTCTCGAGCATCAAACTTGACATTCCTTTCAATTAACCAAGCATTTTGATTGGTTTAGAGCTGTGGGATTACTGTAGTTCTTTTTCTGTTTCTAGGTCAAACAACTTTATTTAGCGTAAGACCTGAAAATCGCGTCTACAGTATTCATTGTTCTTTTTTTAAAATTTCCGTAATAATAATTTTAAAAAATATAATTTTATTATTTTTACGCTAAACCTTCCGCGGACCCCCTGACGTTGTTCATGGACCCCCAAATCAATTTTAAGTTTCCACGGACCCCCTGAATGGTTCGCGGACCCCAGGGGGTCCGCAGGGACCACTTTGGGAACCACTGATCTAAAGTAACATTAAAAACCACAACGGGAAAACGATTTTGCAGTCAGGTAAAATTGCGGATCTGATTAATGCCCTATGGAGCCATCGTACCAAATCGTTTTATGAGTCTATTTTCCATGTGGACTCTATCATGGGTATTGGTTGCATATAGAATACCAGTAACTGAAATATCTAAATTGCCGTCATGGTCAACACTGTTAAAATGTTTAGACACAGGACACTGAGCCTGTTTAGTTATATGGTACATGGGTTCTCTAAACCGATCTCCAAGACGACGACCTGTCTCACCCACGTACATTTTATTACATCTTTTGCAAAGAATTGCAAAAATCACGTTGCGACTTGTGCAAGTGAATCCATCTGTTATTACGAATTGCTCAAGACGGAAAGAAATTTTGTTAATTTCAAATACATATGGACAAGTATTGCAACGGTTACGGTTGCAACCTTTTGTTCCAATTAGTGCTATCATTGTGGGAAGGTGACTTCTTACAAGTATGTCTCTGAGGCTTCTATCTCTCCGGAAAGCAAACAGGGGAGGTTTTTTGAAGACCTGCTGAGCTAGATGATAAGCCATGAGGAAAAGTCGTTTTTTGGCGGGCTTCAACATTATGAGGATGGAAAGTTAAAATAAATTTGGATCTATCACATTGATCGTGAACATGTGATGTAAATGTGTCCTGTCTGGTCATGCCTTTAATTCTATTGACAAAGATATATATGTAAATGTGATAAAGGTAATAAAACTTGTTATATGAAGAACTTGTTAGGTCAGCAATCTATAAATCCAAATGTTTTACGTCAATACTGTAGAATTTGGGGAAATACGGCTATTACTTTCCTTTCTGTCTTCTAAATGTTAGACTTGTAACTTGAGGAAATACAGTTGTTACTTTTCTTTCTGTCTTCTAAATGTTAGATTTATTTATTAAAAAAAAAAAAATATTTGATTGGACAAGACGAGCAGACATTTTGCCAAGAAAATCTTTATTTTTTTTATTTCTACCGGAAGATTAATACTAAAAAAAAACACTTTCTGATTGATTAAATTTCAAGTTATTAAACATTTCTCAGATGTCTACAACATCAAACAAAACGACAGGAACCAGTTTTAGGTTACTTCCCTTGGTTCTTTTATTATTATAACTTTATACAAATATAACGCTTGTGATTTTCTTCAGATAAAACATTTTTTTTATGAAAGTAAAAGTACGATTATTGGAACGGGGGTAGGGGTAGTAGTTGGAAATTCGGTATTGAAACCGAGAAGAGAAAAAAGTTTGGGGGGGTGGGGGTGAGATTTGATTTAATGATGAGAAGGTTGCCAGGTGAACCATTTCATCAGGTTTACTGTCAAGTCAGAACAAGATAGCAAAATTTTACAAAAAGACTTAGAATGAATTAGTAAAATGTGAAACTAACTGGAGTATGTACTTCCACCCAGAAAAATGTCAACTGCTAAGAGTAACAAAGAAAAAGAAACAAATAAATTCAAAATACTTCATTCATGGAAAAGAACTAGCCCAAACTAAAGATGCAAAATACTTAGGTGTCATAATAAATGAGAAACAATCTTGGAATCCCCATGTCAACGAAGTTATTAAAAATCAAACAAAACCTTAGGCTTTATAAAAAGAAACTTTTACAAATGTAACAAAGATATAAAACTAAAATGCTACCTCACCCTGGTGAGACCTATACTAGAATATGTATCTTCTGTATGGGACCCATCCAACAAAGAAAATATTGATAAGTTAGAACAAATCCAAAAAAGAGCTGCCAGATTCATTACTGGAGAATATTCCAAACTGACAAGAGTAACACCATTAGTTAAATCATTAAACCTTGAAACACTAGAGGATAGAAGAACCAAGAGTAAATTAGTAATTATAAATAAGGCAATTAATACTAATTTAGAAATACAACACAAAGATAACTTAATACAACCCTCAGATAGACATAAAGATAAAAACACCTTTCTTATTAAATATGAAAGAACAAACACATACAAGTTTTTTTTCTTTCCGTCCGGTATACGGGATTGGAATGGGTTGCCTGAAGAAACCAGGAAAGCCAACACTTTATCATCATTTAAAACTCTAGTAAGAATACAGGACTAAACACAAACCATAGAAATACGTAGGACGCAATAATCTTCTGTACAGAAGGAGCGTCAGTAACATATAAGATAAGATAAGATAAGGTGATCTCGGTTGTTCTTGGTTGAGATGTTTCTCTGCCTGTCAATGTCGCTGCAGTTAATTGCGTGACCTTGTTTGAAAGCAGAAGAAAAACTAAAACTATATCACGTATTTATGTATTATTTTGTTGTACTGAACTATATCACTGTATGTATTATTTTGTTGTACTGAACTATATCACTGTATGTATTATTTGGTTGTACTAAATTATATCACTGTATGTATTTTTTAGTTGTACTGAACTATATCAATGTATGTTTTATTTAGTTGTACGCATACACACTATCAAACACATCGACTAACAGACTTAAATAATTAGTTTATATCCATACACCTGTTTATTTTGATAAGATTGTCGCTCTTAAAAAATGGCTGTTGCACTATTCATATTTGCCCAGTAACACAACATGTAGACTATGCGTTTTTGTTTATGTTTGAACAAATAAAAATCTTGACTCAAAAGACGAAGCTAAAGATATAAATGGAATCATCCAATGAAATCAGGCCATGTCAAGCCACGTGACAAAAAAGATGTAAAAATCCATTTCGCCCGCGCCCTCATATTTATCCTCGAAATAGACGAACAAACAGACTAGTTGTCACGCAATACAACCCATGTGCATAAACACGCACACAACCCAACCTACGCCCCCACCCCAAATTCCTTTTTTTTTTCATTATTGGCTCCTCTACACGAGTCACCCCCAATATGGCGTCCGTCAACATTCTCGCCCAATCTCGTCCTGAGCTCTCGAGTCACGTGATGTAACGTCATCCTCTTAGTGAGGTAGATCCGTAAAGAGAAGGATCAACTAATGGGAGCTGGGGGAGCGTAAGGTGGTCTTAAGGGAATACTCCCAGAAGGCTTCCGGTGTGCGGGGCCGTTGAGTGGGACATGTGAGACAGGCCGTTGTATCGGTGTGTGGGGTGGGTGTGAGGCCAGTGTATCGTGTCCGTGTGTGGGGCCAGTTGGTCGGGCCGATGTTTGGGACATTGTGTGTTGGGACAGTGTGGGTCAGGTGTGTGGGGCCTGTGTGTGGGGTCGGTGTGTCGGGCCTGTGTGTGTGGCTGGTGTGTCGGGCCGGTGTGTGGGACCGGTGGGTCGGGTCGATGTTTGGGACGTTGTGTGTCGGGCAAGTGTGGGTCAGGTGTGTGGGTCACAGGATGTGTGGCCTGTGTGGGGGTTTGTGTGTCGTGCCTGTGTGTCGGGCTGGTGTGTCAGGCTGGTGTGTCAGGCTGGTGTGTGGGGTCGGTGTGCCTGGCCTGTGTGTGTGGTCGGTGTGTCGGGCGGTGTGTCAGGCTGGTGTGTCGGGCCTGTGTATGGAGTTTTTATGTGTCGGTTCTGTTTGTGGGTTCGGTGTGTCGTGCTGGTGTGTCGGGTGGTGTGTGGGATCGCTGTGTCGGGCCGGTGTATGGGGTCGGTTTGTCGGGCCGGTGTGTCTGGCCTCTGTACGGGACACCGGATGAATGGAGACCCAGGACAGTAATTTGATTGTATGATGATAACAAGAGTCTATAGTAGAAGAGTATTTACACGCCCAGAAACTCATAAAACAAGAAGGTGCTTATAACAAAACAAAAATAAAATAATAATAATAAAAACAATACGAATCTATTCTTACCTTGACTTAAATGGTCACGTGATCTTCACAAGTGAATCATTTTCAGTTATTTTTTTTTTAGCTACTAATCTCCAAATTTTAAATTTCATTTTTTTAAAAGGGGCTTCTTAGGGAAACAAAAATTATGTGGGCAGTTATATGTTTAACAATGTACACGATGTAGGGATACGAGCAATCGATTAAAAAGACAGACCCAGATTCGGACTTCCAACTGGACTTGCTCTTAATCAACTGTGTCCAGAATGTAGTCAGCAAAATGCCGACTTCTCCAAATGTGCACACACATGTGACACGTTAGAGCCGTTAAAATTACATGCTGACCTATTTCCTCGGTGAGAACTAAGACCAAAAAAAAAAAAAAAGAAGAAAAAAAGAATTATGCAAGTTTCTTGTCATATTAAAGTCACTCTGAGGTCAAGTTTCTGTCAATTTAAGGTCAAATTTATGTCAATGCCACCAAGGTTTTTTTTCCCCTGCTGCTGTTGTCTGTCAATTGGCTGGCTATCGGGTAGTTTTTAAACAAGTTCTGGTAACGGTGGAGAAATCTTGTGATGGAAGTGGGCGTCGGCAAAATGACCAGGAGGGTCAAAAAAGTTGAATGTTTTAATGACGTCGGTGTGGTCAAGACAGTGGAATCGGTCAACGCCATTGGTATGGTCAGGACAAGAGAATCCTTTAAGGCCAATGGTGTGGTCAAGAAAGTTGTTGTGGTCAAGAAAGTTGTTGTAGTCAAGAAAGTTGTTGTGATCAAGGAAGTTGTTGTTATCAAGGAAGTTCTTGTGGTCAATGAAGTTGTTGTGGTTAATGAAGTTCTTGTGGTCAATGAAGTTGTTGTGGTTAATGAAGTTGTTGTGATCAAGGAAGCCGTTGTGGTCAAGGAAGTTGTTGTGGTCAAGGAAGTTGTTGTGGTCAAGGAAGTTGTTGTGGTCAAGGAAGTTGTTGTGGTCAAGGAAGTTGTTGTGGTCATGGAAGTTGTTGTGGTCAAGGAAGTTGTTGTGGTCAAGGAAGTTGTTGTGGTCAAGGAAGTTGTTGTGGTCAAGAAGTTGAAATAGTCAAGAACAGTTCAACAACTTTGAACTTGTTCTTCTAGCATGCTTTCATATTATCCTGTAATCATTGTTGTTTTTCTCTATTATTAGTCTGAACAAGCAGTACGTCATCAGATCTATGTTATCGGTATTTCCATCCTCCCTTTGCAACTCTAATCTCATCCAGTCTGGCAGATCATTGCGCGATGTAGTCAATAATACCGTTATGATTATTTCACCTCGTCTCAGACTTTTTGGATAATCTGAGAATTACGTTAAAAATAGGATGTTTAAGTAAAAAATAAACACGCTAGAATAATATGAATCTTGTTGTCCCTTCTTATCTGTACAGACGCTCCTTTTATACAGAAGATTATTGCGTCCACAGACCACAGGGTTCCACGCATTACCCAGCCGCCTGTGTTTCTCTAACTAATGCTAGATTTTTCCCCAAAACTTCTTGGTCGTAGGGGATTCTATAGTTTCCTGTAGAACTTTCTCGGGAGTTGGTAGACCTGGCGGCGCCCATCTCCTCACTAGTCAGCGGAAGACTTTTTAGCAATAGTCAGTCATCAACATTTTTTACTGTGGTTCTAACGATCCCACGCCCCTCAGCTTGTGAGGCGAGCGCACTATTGACTTCGCCACCCAGCGATACCCATTCGGAGCTGGGTGGACTCAGAGACACCCGAGGGCCCGGGAAGAAATCTCTACCTTCACAGAGATTCGAACCCGTGAACGTCGGAACGCCAGCCGTGCGTGCATGTCACTGACCACCGTGTTTTAGATTAAAACTATAACACTATCAAACTACCAGATCAACTCTTCTCAACAGGTTAAAACTTACTCATTCCAGTGTCTGTTTCTGATGGTCTTTAATTTCAAGAGATGTTGCATATCGCTGGCATAGAAAGAAACACTGACATAAGGTTTACTATACTTTAATCTTTAGATCTGTGGATCTGTTGTATCTGTATCTCCGACTTTATCATGGAAACAATTTTATTGAGTCATAATAGAATAAAGAATTCAGGAAAAGGGCTACATTGATATTTAAGCTCTTCTAGCACACGTTCATTGGAAGCGAGTTATAAATTATCGTGTTTCACCGGGTCTCCTATTGTTATAACAAAGGTTTTATTCGGAATGTTTAACAGAAGATTTAATTTAAAGAACTTTTTTCCCATGACCGAGTGTTGATCTTTTCAGTGAGATAATAGGTCGGTAAAAAGTTAAGTAGTGTCCCCTTCCTGAAATAAGGTCCCCAACTGACCTATGGCTATCGTTACTTAGATTTGAAGCTTTAGACACAAGAAAAAGTCATCCACTTTGTTGTTGTTGTTTTTTTGTGTGGGTTTTTTTATTTTTTATTTTATTTATTTTATTATTTTTTATCTTGGTCAATGACTGGACAGAAATTTTGTTTCTTTATTGTGACGTGGTATAATTTATTTGAACAAAAAATGAGTGACGCTGCACACAGCGTATACCCTGTGTACAATGACATATCTACTTATCTGAGTTATTTTGTCTTGGTCTAGTTCAGAATTTCATTGACAGTTGTACTCAATAAGGTGGATATAGAAGTCTGATTGAAATCAAATATATATCTTTTCGCTACTATACACTTTGGATTGATAAAATTATCATGTCCATATTCATTAGAGCGACAATTAACAACCTCTCCTGTACTTTAGGATGCTATTTTATTAATTTGTTAATTATATTTTAAAGGTGTGTTTTATTCTTTCATATAATCTTTCCAAAGTGTTATGGCCTTGGCAAAAGTCTATTCACAAGTCTATTCACAAGTTTATTCACAACTTTATTCACAAGTCTATTCACAACTTTATTCACCATGAGTATCGTGTAATCAATTGCGGTGTGTCAGATTTAAATTTTATAAATTCCGGTCATAGTTCCATTTGGCCAGATTTATGAAGTGAAATCCGGCCGGGTGAAGTGCCGAATTTTAAAAACAGGTTGCATTCCGGATTTTTCTGAGCCGCGGCTATTATAGACATATGGCTCTGCCGCCAAACCGGATTCGGTCTGAGTTATAAAGTTAAATTCTGCCGAAGCCGGAGCCGGATTCCGGTACACCCTTACTAATCACTAACAGCGTATATCCTAGACACCATTAGTGTAGTTTTTCCACCAACGTATTGCAGAGTTCAGCCACTAATACATTAGTCTCAGAAAAATGTCGTCAGTTAGACATGACGTCATAGATTAATCAAAAGTGATTTTATTTATTTTCAATGTTTCATTGCTTGCGTAAATTTATAAAGTTAAAATTTTGTTGGGAAGTTCAAATTTTAAAATTAAACCTGCCTAAAGTTATTTACGTGGATTCATTTCCAGGCTATTGTTTAAAAAAACAAGGCCAAAAAAAAAAATGCCCCCGACCCCTGCTGCACCCACTAATAGTGTCGCCCTATTGTCATAGTGCTAAAACAGATCAACAAATGGAACGCCGCCATATTTGCGCCCTCACTCTCTACACCAAACGCACCGCTGGAAGGTGTTGTTCTGTCAGTGAACATTAAAAGCTTGTCACCTCTCGGGACAATAAAAACAACAATTCAAAAACATATACAGACAAGACGTTGTATGTTTGGAGGAGGAGAGGGAGGGGTGGGGGACTCTAGAAGACGCCCCACTCAGTTCCTTTTTTGAAGTAAGATTCAGTTTTGTTTATGAGTATATTTTGGCGTGGTTTTCCTAAATTCATTTTCACAAATTCATCATTGTAACTCTTTGAAGCTTTCCCATGTACTGACTGTCATGTTCTTTTGTTTCTTGTTGACACATTTCTTCATTCAAACCATTATTTCCGTTATGAGATAATTCCGTCTCACAAGCATCCACACTCACCCCTTATTACTACTTGGTCTTTTTATTTTTACTATTTTGTCTACTTTTACGCCTAGATATTTACACCAACCCCCCCCCCCAACATCCTACCGGATATTTCGATAACATTTTCTATTCCCCAAGATAGTATCTCGTTGATACGAGTTTCATCAAATAAAGATTGAGTCAATGCAGCCATTGTTGAGAAAAAAAGTTGATTTCAAAATTTCCTGGTGAAACACTAGCCCCAAAATAAACATGCTTTCTGACTCACTAACACAATTTTTTTTTTCCGAGAATTTTTTCTAAAATTTCATTTCTTTCCGATACACAGACACGTGGGCTTGTTTAATCCCTGGTGTTGAAATGATCAATCAGTAACTACAGACAGTGGTTCTGGGATTATTTTAATAATGCAACTACCGGAGTAGAAAGTATTTAAAATAAAAAATCATGTTAAGCCTGGTCCCTATTGGAATTCAGGACGTGTTAGCGCATTTTCGTATTATGTATCAGTACTTATGTTAGATATCAGAATTATGTAGTTATCAGTAATTGTGTTTAGATTTTAGACATATTTTTATGAATTTTCTTATGTAATGAATATACCTGACATTTTTTTTATTTAAAAGTCATTTCTTTACATTTTAAAAAAAATTATTTTCTCTTTAATCTAACTACAAGTCACCACAAATGATGACGTAAAACTCTCTAAACTTTTACACATATTCTAATGACGTCAACTAAAAAAAAACAACTAATTCTTTTGCACCCTTTCGCACCACTCTTCAATGCTTGACGGATTATGCATTCGACTTCCGGCAATGGCGGCCGTTCCCTGCGCTAGTGTTACCTCTCGATTCGAAATATTTTTTGGTAGTTTTAACGGGGTTTTTTTAACGGATCGAGTAACTGAGTGTTGATGCACAAATGGCAGGTCAGGACATACAAAAAACATATATACCTCATGGGTCTAGGACTTATGGATGCTGAGATCAAGGGTGATGACGGACGGACGGACGGACGGACAAAACGGGTGCAATAGCGCATTCGACTTCTCGAAAATGCGCTAAAAATTATAAAATGGTACAGGGATAATTCAGCAAGGTTTAAAAATGACGGGAAAATAACAAAAACATAACAACAACATAATATTATAGACTTTGAAAGCGACCAGGTATCAGTTGATTGTGTTGTCGATAAGCGAACATAATGGCGAGACGAGCACTACGTCACGCTCCATTAACTTGAGATGGCGGCCAGTCAAGTGTGAACGACTGGATTACTCTCCAAGCCTCGGCTTCGTTTTTGTAGTCCGTACCCTAAGGAGGGGAGGGGGAGAGAGTAAAAGACGGAGGGAGGGCTGTTACCCTCAGGAGGCGGGTAAGGGAGGGGAGGGAGTGAAAAATGGACGTAGCCCTGGTACCCTCAGGAAGCGGGTAGGGGATGGACGGAGTGAAAGACGGGCGGAGGGATGGGGTATTGACTGAAGTTCCTTTATGTTGTCACTCAAGAGTCATCAAGAATAAAGTGCAGTGATGAGTGACCTACGGGGTTGGGACGGGTTGGTAAACTACGGGATGGTGACGGGTTGATGACGTACGGAGTTGTGACGGGTTGGTGACCTACGAGATTGTGACGGGTTGGTGACCAACGAGATTGTGACGGGTTGTTGACCAGCGAGGTTGTGACGGGTTGGTAACCTACGAGATTGTGACGGGTTGGTGACCAACGAGGCTGTGACGGGTTGGTGACCAACGAGGTTGTGACGGGTTGTTGACCTACGGAGTTGTGAGGGGTTGGTGACCTACAAGTTTGTGGCGGGTTGGTGTCATGAGTGACCTACGGGGTTGAGGCGGGGTTTTGTAGAAATGAGATGTGTTTTGTTACTTTAATTCTTTGAAATGATTGTATTATGAAGGACAGCAGTGTTTAAGCCTCACGAAGTAACCAAGAATTGAGTTTATTTTTGCTGAAACATAAAACAACAAAACATTTCTAAGTTGGAAAAAAGTTGGACAAAAGCACAAATTTTAATTTAAACAACTAAACCTTAAAAACACATTATTTAAATGCTTTTTAAAAATTTATTTTTTAATGAATTTCATTTTAAATTATTTAATAATAATAAAATGATAATTTATATAGCGCTGTATCCCAGCTAGAAGCCAGGCTCACAGCGCTTTACATGGAGATAAAGAAACATATATTAATTAAATAAACATTCATATTATAATAACTACATAAATGACAATACGTTATACATCAGCTACTTAATTTTACAGTATAGGTTTTGGAAGGTGTTGACCCGTTTTATTGCCTTCTCTTCTAAAGTTAATGGACCAGGAAACATCCAATTGTTGAAATCTTTTCTTTTCATTTCATTCTCAACATTCACTTAACCGACCATTTTTTAATAATTTTTTTTTTTTTGGTCTTCATGCATGTCTAGTCATTTGTGAATATGCGTAGAAAATTTCATTTAGCTTCTGCCTGTTGGACTTCATATCAACTAAAAGATTTGATGGTATGTAATCAAGGACCTATAGCCGCGCTTAATTTAATATTGTTGTTTTTATTCTTTGTGCTCCACTAAAGTTCTGTAGATTTGACTCTGCTCAAGAAACCCGCGTTTTCCTTTCAAGTTGTTGACGTCTGCTGGAGTATGAACACGTCAGGAAGATTCTCGAGGCACTTGCACCATCACGCCACGTTCAACATGTCAGATTGTCTTCCACGGCTAAATGAAACGTGATCGATACGTTTCCCTTCGTGCGCACCAAGCCCATGCGCACCAACCACAACCGTCTATAATTTCTTTTGATGATTTTTGACTTGAAATTAAAGCAAATCCATTCGGTTGAACGAGCAAACCAAAACAGTAGACCACATCTGTTTATGGTTTTATAAAAATGAATCTCTTATTAAATTTTGTGTCCGTTTGATGTGATCATCAGAAATGAACCGAACTCTAGATTTATAATGTGTTCAAATTTTGAAATTAGTTCACTTTAATCCGTTTCAAAGTTAAACGGCTGATTGATGTTTGGTTGTCATGGCAGAAAAAATAATAGCAGTGTTATTATAAGAAACACAAGATCAAGTTGTTTTGTTTCGTTTTGTTGTTCTTTGTCTGTTGTTTTTTCCTTGTTTTTTATATTATACTATAGAATCTTTTCATAGTTTTGTTACTTTAGATGTAACTTTTGATAATCCCCTCGTTTCTTCTATCACGTATTTTTGTTAAGAACTTGGGCTCATATTTCTTCTTTTCGTAGCTGATTCAAAAAAAAAAATCTCTACTAATTATTTTCATCGCATTTATGAATTGTAAAGTTTAAATTTAATCTAAATACTTTTATTTATTTGAACTTATTAAATCATCAACCGAAACGTTAAGTTATGTATTTGTTAATTATTAAAGCCTTTTACCTATTGTTTTAAAAACACACACTTCCTTTTTATCTTGTGTTTCTTTGAAAGTTTAATCACAGTCCAATTCTGCAGGACATCAATATTAATCAAACATGCGCCAACAAACAGACGCAGAAACAGCTTCCGGTTTTAGTTTCAGAAGCTGCGCCAGATTTCTAATGCGTTGTTAAAAGTAACTATAGGGACGGACAAAATCTTAGCTCTGAAACCTGGTGCTCAACCACGTATCTCTCGCCCCCCCCCCCCAACACCCAGTGATACATTCAGAGACCATCCCCAACTCTAGCCAGACAACTTAAACAAAAGACCGCCAGGCCAGCACTCGACAGACAACTTAAACACAAGACCGCCAGGCCAGCACTCGACAGACAGACAACTTAAACACAAGACCGCCAGGCCAGCTGTCGACAGACAGACAACTTAAACACAAGACCGCCAGGCCAGCATTCGACAGACAGACAACTTAAACACAAGACCGCCAGGCCAGCACTCGACAGACAGACAACTTAAACACAAGACCGCCAGGCCAGCACTCGACAGACAGACAACTTAAACACAAGACCTCCAGGCCAGCTGTCGACAGACAGACAACTTAAAGACAAGACTGCCAGGCCAGCACTCGACAGACAGACAACTTAAACACAAGACCGCCAGGCCAGCAATCGACAGACAGACAACTTAAACACAAGACCTACAGGCCAGCACTCGACAGACAGACAACTTAAACACAAGACCGCCAGGCCAGCACTCGACAGACAGACAACTTAAACACAAGACCGCCAGGCCAACACTCGACAGACAGACAACTTAAACACAAGACCTACAGACCAGCATTCGACAGACAGACAACTTAAACACAAGACCGCCAGGCCAGCACTCGACAAACAGACAACTTAAAAAAAAGACCTACAGGCCAGCACTCGACAGACAGACAACTTAAACACAAGACCTACAGGGCAGCACTCGACAGAAAGACAACTTAAACACAAGACCTACAGGCCAGCACTCGACAGACAACTTAAACACAAGACCTACAGGCCAGCACTCGACAGACAGACAACTTAAACACAAGACCGCCAGGCCAGCATTCGACAGACAGACAACTTAAACACAAGACCTACAGGCCAGCACTAGCCAGACAGACAACTTAAACACAACACCACCAGGCCAGCATTAGCCAGACAGACAACTTAAACACAACACCGACAGGCCAGCACTAGCCAGACAGACAACTTAAACACAAAACCACCAGGCCAGCACTGGACAGACAGACAACTTAAACACAACACCGCCAGGCCAGCACTGGACAGACAACATAAACATAACACCACTAGGCCAGCACTGGACAGACAACTTAAAAACAACACCACCAGGCCAGCACTGGACAGACAACTTAAACACAACACCACCAGGCCAGCACTGGACAGACAACTTAAACACAAATCCGCCAGGCCCACACTTGAGGACAACACCAACTAAAACGTGTTATAATCCAATTTTGCTGCGGAAAATGCTGCTCGCTTCTACAAGAGACAGTTGAAGTCAAGTGGTTCTAAAAAAAAAATCAGATGGTCACAAAAATCATTTTTTTTCAATAATACTTTTGAAAGAAATAAACAATTACATTGGTATTAAAAAACCTTCTATCGTTAAGTGATGTCTTTGAAAGCTTACACTTTAATACTCCTTTTCTCCTTTGTTTCCATTCCTTCTTGGGTTTTCAGAATCTGTATTTATATAATTTTGCACGATTATTAAAAACTTTATATTTATCGTTTCTGTGGCGTAGATAAGGTGCAGATTGTAGAACCTGGGGTGGGTCGAGCACCCCCACCACCACAGTGATTAGCCATAGTTAGCGCCACCTGGGGTGGTTCGAGCACCCCCACCCCCACAGTGATTAGCCAGAGTTAGCGCCACCTGGGGCGTATGATAATTTTGCCACCCCTTTATTTTCTTTGCCCAACTACGTGTTAGATGTCATATAAACAAATATTAGAAAGACATGTTACTTCAGTGGATTTCTCTCCCCGCTCCTTGTCTTTAACGCACCATTGTGATATTTTGAGATCGCCGCCCCTGTATCTGAAGAAAAAACAACAATGTCTTTTAATCTATGCCTTCTGACTGTTTATGTTATTACATATTGGTTGATGTCAGTTTGTTTAATTATTTCTTGACGAGGGGATCTAACTGTGTCCTTCCGTGCATTTCACTTAAAATGAAGCTCTGCGCACAACATTTTGACCAGGGCTGTTATAGTCAATGGTTTGAGAACCTTTGCTTTAGCCTCTAATCCAAGCCCCTAAGTCGGCCTGTCTCTGTGCCCAAGTTACCCACCCGGGTCAGGTTCAATACCAAAATTAGTCGTCTGCTCTTCGCGGATTTCTCGAGCTGGTCGTGTAATACAATAAATGAATGTTCCAGAAAGTTTTAGTGAAGGGGGGGGGGGGCGGGTNGGTCTATGTGACTACTTAGTGTGTCCGCCTGTTTGTGCTCGGTGCATGTATGAAACTAATGCTACCTTTAAATCTTTCCAGTGTAGACCACAAATAAGAGAGAATATTAAACTATATAGTTAAATTGACTGTTTGTAGTCTAGATGTCATTGACTGTCTTTAAAGGCACTTCTAAGTTTCTTGTTAAATTTGTAAACCACAAACAGTGTAATTGATTATAACTTGATTGTTCGGTAGGTACAACACTGTTTGAGTACAACGCGTGCAGCATTGAGACAATCTGTCTTTCTGATCTGTTTCTTGTGTCAGATTTGATATAGTTCAAAGCTAAAAACATCTGTTCACACACATACAATGATCAAAGAGAGTATGGGCAGGATCCCCAAATGTTTTCAGTGATTTAAACCCACTTGTCAGAGAATTCCATGTTTTAAAGGATTTCATTTCACAACTATCAATTGTAATGTCTGTATTATCTTTTTATACTCCGCCATGTTGAACGCTAATCAAAGAATTATCTTTTCCACCTAGAGCTTCCTTCACATTCCAATAGCATAATTTCTAGATATTCAAGATGTTATCATTGTTAGAAAATATATCAAGTTCTTGGAACTTAGCTGTATCTGGAGAAGTAATATAGATCTATATATATATTAAAGTTATGTTTTTGTTGTTTTTTTTTTTGGGGGGGGGGGGGGGTTGTTTTGTGTTTTTCCTTTTTTTCCATCTTTCAGAGCTGTAGAGATCTGTCATTCAAATTCTTCTTCGCAGCTGCTGCAGTGATCAAATATTTATTGTAGATGTGTGCATTGCTTGAATTAGTGTCTAATTGCAAAGAACTTTCTTTAAAAAACACACAGTTTTCTATCAATATGTTTTTATACTGCGAAAAAAAAATCTTTCCTGCCATTTTTCCCCAAGCCTTGCAATTGCTATTATTTTTTTCAGTACATGGAATGATTGTGTGAACTCTTTAAAAAACCAAAACGTTTTTAGGTCAGAGCATATCAGCGACCTGTGTATAATCCTGACCCTTTCCATACCAAAGTCTCCTAATTTCATTCAAGCATGTTATAAACCTCTCTACAACCCGACCTCTGCTCAACAACCGGACATCGTTGTACACACGCAAAGTTTTATAGACTGTGTTTGACCCTCATCAAGAAATGCTTGACACTGTTGGCCATTCAGAGCTCAAGCCATGACGTAATTGACCATTGTGGTGTCATCTTTAAGAACATCGTCAACTATTTATTGGCAGTAGTCACTGGCTTAAAGAGTTTCTAAGTACATAAGACAATGGAACTGATTAAAAGGATGTTTTACTTCTTAAACAAAGGACTGTATGACATAACATGTTGCTTCTAACACTCAGGGTGAACCATCACTAGAATTTAAACTAATTTTTCTGCGTTTATGTCTTGTTACAAAAAAAAACGTCCTTCAAAGTATTGTAAATATCTATTCCTTGTGTTCTTTCGGTCAATAAATTTGAATTCGTTTATTGAACATAAGCTGCTTCAACTTTGACGTATTCTTTGCTATGTGACAGGACATATGAATGGAAGAAACAACGGAATCTTCATCAATTGGGTCCATGTACATATGTACATGCATATCATTTCTATGGCAACGTGTCAAACTCTTTTATCTAGGCTCAAGCCATATGTCAAAGGCATATTGTGATACGCAATTAAATGAAATATCCTGGAACAAACTAAGTCATTTAATTAAACTCCACTAGTATCATTTTATTGTGATTATTAATTTTAGTCACTTGCCGGCTGATGAGGCTCTGCGTGCCCAGACTGACACGCGTGCCATCGGTTCACCATGACTGGACTAGATGGTGTACTTTAAACAGAGGATGGCTCAGAAACGAGTGTGGGGAAATATTAATTTTAAAAACTCTTGAGAAAATAAATTGAATCGAAGACAGCCACAAAGAAAAGTGGCATAATACAAGGACAGCGTGGGATTGGGATAGAGATGGGGGAGGGAGGGGCTGGTGGAAAAAAGGGAGGATCAAGTGTAAGTAATAAAGCATGGGGAGAATCACAATAACAATATGACAGTGTTGATTGAAACACATAGAAATTGTTCGAGATGGAAGACAGGAAAGAGAGAGAGAAGAGACTAAATTGATGAGTGCGACAATTTGAATGGGGAAATATGGAAAATCGGTAATAGATAAACAGACAGACAGACGAGCGGACGGACAGACGGACGGACAGACAGACTGACACTGTAAAAAAGAAGTGACAGACACTGTAAGAAAGTGACAGACACTGTAAGAAAGTGACAGACACTGGAAGAAAGTGACAGACACTGTAAGAAAGTGACAGACACTGGAAGAAAGTGACAGACACTGGAAAGAAGTGACATACACTGTAAGAAAGTGACAGACACTGTAAGAAAGTGAGAGACACTGGAAGAAAGTGACAGACACTGTAAGAAAGTGACAGAAAATGGAAGAAAGTGACAGACACTGAAAGAAAGTGAGAGACACTGGAAGAAAGTGACAGACACTGTAAGAAAGTGACAGACACTGGAAGAAAGTGACGGACACTGGAAGAAAGTGACGGACACTGGATGAAAGTGACGGACACTGACAGAAAGTGATAGAAAGAAACTTACAGACACTGGAAGAAAGTGACAGACACTGGAAGAAAGGGACGGACACTGGAAGAAAGTGACGGACACTGGAAGAAAGGGACGGACACTGGAAGAAAGTGACGGACACTGGAAGAAAGTGACAGACACTGGAAGAAAGTGACGGACACTGGAAGAAAGTGACGGACACTGGAAGAAAGTGATAGAAAGGAATTTCAGACACTGGAAGAAAGTGAAAGACTCTGGAAGAAAGTGACAGACACTGGAAGAAAGTGACGGACACTGGAAGAAAGTGACAGACACTGGAAGAAAGTGACGGACACTAGAAGAAAGTGACGGACACTGGAAGAAAGTGACAGACACTGACAGAAAGGGATAGAAAGAAAAAAACAGACACTGGAAGAAAGTGACAGACACTGGAAGAAAGTGACGGACACTGGAAGAAAGTGACGGACACTGACAGAAAGTGATAGAAAGAAACTTACAGACACTGGAAGAAAGTGACAGACACAGGAAGAAAGTGACGGACACTGGAAGAAAGTGACGGACACTGACAGAAAGTGATAGAAAGAAACTTACAGACACTGGAAGAAAGTGACAGACACTGGAAGAAAGTGACAGACGCGGGTTTTGTTGGCAGAAATAAAAGATTGAGGTGAAAAGTTGAGGCCATATTTTCTAAGGAGACCCGCTTCTCTCCTCCCCCTCTCTCCTCCATGACTCCCCCCCTCCCTCCTACCACAATCTCTTTTTGCCAGACCACGCAAAAATCTGGCCAATAATGTTGTTGATTCTATTCTTTTAATTAACCTCCAAAGGTCAGACTGGCCTTCAGCTATCACATATTGATTGTCCGTGGAAGGCAGGAGTCCAGGTCATTGACAGCGTGGCTCAGGTTTATAACGAATATCCAGCCTTACACTAATGCCAGGCATATGCCATTCTGTCCGGCATCCTTCCGTCTCGCGAGACGATGGTGCATCACCGTTGGGTTGGGTTGCATTTCCTCGAGTGACTGTGCAGTCCTATCCTTGAGTGACAGTCTTTGCCACATGACGCCCTCTTTGACAACTGTGCGCCACGTAGATCGGTCTTCTGCCTTACACTCCCAGTCACTTGTATGTATTTTGGCTGCTTTCATGTCCCTTTGACAGACATCTTCAAATCGCAAGCGTGGGCGACCTGTTTTCCTCTTTCCTGAAGCAAGTTCACCATATAGGAGATCCTTCGGGATGCGGCCGGGGCTCATTCTTTTGACATGTCCTAGCCACCTCTATGCCATTATCATGCAGCTAAAGCTGTAGGTCAGGGACTTTGTTTCTGTCATTCCCTCAGACCTGGTGTGATGTGGTAGTGCTCCTAATTAACCCTACAAAATATAAACGTCAAAAAAAAAAAAATAAGTAAACAAATTAATTTTAAATAATGAAACAAATTTGTGTTCAATATAAATTGAATGATCGCCTCATCAAGATCATTAGTAAGCGATTGCAATTTTAAAAAATGATGAATTTTCAATGATAGAGTATGCATGATAGCATACTAAAGAAAGGTTTTAAAAAATAATAATGACGTCACTTATCTTATGTTGGAGTTTTGATAACATTTGTCAATATATTTACTTCTTAAAAAATAATTTCAAACTTGTGTGTGTGGCGTGTTGAAGTAACTTCCCCCTGTAGGAATGTTCTGTGAAAGACGAGGCTGTAATCTTCTTGGTGTGGTTGGAGAGAACTTTAAAAGAAGCAAAGTAACAATTTAAATTTAAATCAGGGCGAAAAAAAAATTTGAAATAAAGTACAGAATATTGTTGTTGTGTGTTTTTTTTTCTTTTTGTAATTTAAGGGAAAAAAGAAGAAGATTCAATTTTTGCCCACGATCTTTGTGAATCAGCTCCCCCCNCCCCCCCCACCCCCGGACGAAACATAAAGTATTGAAGTCTCTGAAAAGAAGGTCTTCAATTTAAGTCAGATCCACCGTAAAATTCATTAAAAGTTTTTGTTCATTTTTTTCTCGTAAAAAAAATATTCAACACATTCTAAGCGCACGTGATTTTCAGACACCGGATCTGACGTAGAAGCGTGGGCGGGTGTACTTCCGGTTTTATTTGACGCTCACCGTGATTGGATGAATTTGGTGACTGTAACATAAAGCGATAAATCTATTGACGATCCCCACAGTTCTATCATTTCTATATTGACCGCCGTTAATAGCGCTCTTAGCGGATCATATAAATTGGAAATTTATATATAACTAATCATTACATAGGATTTTTATCAGGACGACTCTAAATTTTTATTTTTATTTCGGTGTTTAAAAGCCCAAGAAGAAAATCCCCCGGGCTTGAACGAAAGCCCAAGCTGGCAATCTACTAGAAGTCTGGCTTTAATTACCCCGCTTATTAAGTGGCCGCTGTCCGTTCTTCCAGGTCTCGCATCTCTAGCTGGCCCCGGGCAGTAATATGAAACACACAGGTCGTGCCGTTGTCGGCTTCAAGTAATCACATTTTTCTGACCACCGCTTCCACCACGAACATCTCCTAGAGCTACGACAAGAATCTTCGAGAAAACGGAAAGGTCCAACCCTTTTGTTCTGTCCAAGAAATGATGACTATATATCTGTTGTTCTGTCCAAGAAATGATGACTATATATCTGTTGTTCTGTCTTGCTGTCTTAGCGCACATAGGAAAATAGGATATTGCTCCCGCTAGTCCCCGTAAAGTATTTTGGTTTGTTCTTCACAAGAACAAAGGGCAGTGCTGTACTTTAATAACCTATTAATCTTAAACTTGGTTACATACATGCAATTATTTTACATGGCATCGAGGCATCTTTGTGATCTAACTTTTGGAGAATCTACCCATACGGGAGTAAACTTATATGAAAAGTGTTTTTGTTTTAAAATATTGTAGTTGTTCGGTTTCTTATACTATTGCTTAAATGTTTTTTTTGTCATCGAGTGCGCGCTTAAAAGATCTACATTTTCACTCATTGACTGAATCATGTGAATGGACTGAAGAAAGTATACATTTGAGTGGGGTTTTTTTTTTTTTACAGTTGACTTGGAAATAGTGTTGAAAGTGGTCCGGTCAGAGATGACAAGACTTTACATATCATTTGATGCTTCGGGTATGAGTTGAAGGATGACTATGTACCTTATCTTATCTTAGATATACAGACGCTCCTTCTATGCAGAAGGAACAAATTCTTGCCATCGCATGGATTCGAACTCGTGACCATCGGTATGCCAGTCGAGCACGCTTGCCACTCGACCACCTTTTTCCTTCGCGAAATATTGTTTACCACAAAATGACAAAATTACACAAGTTTGCCTTCTAATTTCAGAGTTTACCATTCTTACAACACGTTTAAATTTTAATTGTCCAATAAATTTAGCACGTATATGTAGACGTGGGCTTTGCCTGGTTAAACCCTGATATTAGGGTTAGGGTTTGATCTGTGCGGCAAGATGATATCTACAGGGGTCACGTGATTAAGTTGAGAACCGCTGCTAAAGATTAGCCATCGCTGAGTGGACGTGTCCAATACCCGAGACATGACTCGAGTGTAATCGAATTGTGTTGACAAGTCTGACATGCTACTCTCTAACAGGATTACCATGGGATGACGTCACGTGACCCAGTCGCACTGCACAAAGTGAATCAACTGGTGGCCGGCCCTGGGGGACCATCGCAAATCGTGCGTGATAATATGGTGGTAACTTATCACAACTGGTGTGTGATATTATGGTAGTGACTTATCACAACTGGTGTGTGATATTATGGTAGTGACTTATCACAAATAGTGTGTGATATTTTGGTGGTGACTTATCACATTTGTTGTGTGATGTTAATATGGTGATAACTTATTACAACTTATATAAAGAACTACATTCACTACAGAGCAGCAAATCATAAATCTACTGCAGCTTCTCCTTGATGTTATTTCAGAGGAGTTTTGTAAAAAAAAAAAAAAAAAAATTATATTAAAAGAAACAAATGAAATATTTACAGGTGTATTGAATTTTTTCATCAACTCTTTTACTATCATCTTCCTTGTGTTTTACCGTATGCATGTTAGGCAATCTGCCATAAATCAATACACGCCTTAATTTCAACAATTTAACAAGTCCAATTAATGTTATCTATTTTTTAAACAGTCATGAAAACACCCTAAGGGCCTGCAACTCTAGATGTTACTACCCTAAGACTAGGGGAGAGAACTATCATCGAGCTCGTTGTTTTTAATGCCATTATATTAACTTCACATCTTGTGTGTCCTCTTAGTCGGCGGACAAACAAAAGTAAAAAAAATGACCCATTTACCGTGATCACATCAAGCTGAAATTTTGTACATACACTTGTGTCACCTAACAATGCATTGTTTTAAAATTTCAGATGGTAACTAAATTAAGGAATTTTTACCACGTTTCTATTAGTTCGCCGTCTTGTCTGGATTTCCGGGGCAAAAATTGAATTCCTTTTTTGAACCACTTCTGATCATCCAATTTTGATGAAATTTTGCATGCATACTTGATTCACATGACAATTTAATATTTCATTAATTATAGTACTCAATTCTACTTAAATGAAAACTAAAAAGTATAAAATAAAAATGTTTTAAAAAAAGTTTTAAAGATACCACGTTTTGTGAACTAAAAAGAAGAAAATAAACTAAAAACGTGGGGCGCATTCGGCTGAAATTAAATGAAGTATCATATATAGACTGTGGAGGAATTTGAAACTGAAAAGTTTAATGTAAAAGCATTAATAGACTAAATTTCAGCCGAATGCGCCCCACGTTTTTAGTTTATTTTCTTCTTTTTAGTTCACAAAACGTGGTATCTTTAAAACTTTTTTAAAAATATTTTTATTAGTTTATCTTTATGTATTTCTATGTAGTCGTCTGCTATAGTTGACCTCCACCGATCACTGCATTTCACTCCAGCCATCGATATCCACATCTTCCTGTTTTACAGCAAGGGGCGTTCAGTCACATTCACTCTGTAAATGTTTTATGACATCTTGACAACGTCTCCATGGTAACCATTTCTGGGCACCAATGAAAAACATGATAGCATTGTGTACTCAGAATTCCGTGCATACTACGCCTGCGTATAGTGTTGTAGATTGGTTTAGTCCACCGCTATTTAGACTTAAGGCGCCATGGGTATTTCGAGCGCCTTTCAATGCAACCATCATGGCTGGGGTGTACAGTCACCATGGCAGCCAGTTACTTCAGCCTGATGCAGTCCCCTAATATTTATAGTCATAATTTGAAAATATACAAAATATTGTACCTGAGGAAGAAACTGCGCTCGCAGCGCTTCACATAAAAACAGCTCAACCCATTTTAGTTATAAATTCATTGAATGTAAAACATAGATATCATGAGTAAGACGTTCAACGACATAACAGTGTACTTAAGCGGCTGTTATCGTTGCAAGTAGTGTTTTATTGTAATTTGTAATAACAAGGGTTGCGTGAAATAACTATTAATTTCTCGGTTAATCGTAAAACATTTTAACGATAAGTTATATTTTAACGATTAATGGACCCATCACTTAAAATAATTTGAAATCAAAAAGTAAAAAAAAAAAAAGATTAAACATAAATAAAAATAGCGGCCTACAAATTATAAATTTTCTGACGATTACACGAACATCTTGGTTTTAAACTATAGACTAACGGAAATGTTCAAAATGTAGATAAAGTTTGCCTACCATTGTTCTAACACTTCGTAAATGGAAAAGACGTAAACAGGGTAAGGGTTAGCCTGACAGGACGTAATAAAACAGCGAACGTTTCGGCCAGGAGCCTTTTTTCAACGGAAAAAAGGCTCTTTACCAAAAAGTTAGCTGATTTTGTTACGTCCTGTCAGGCTAACCCTTACCCTGTTTACGTCTTTTCCATTTACTTTTTGTATAAGTCTGATTGCAGTCTCACCCCTCATTTTGTTTTCAAACACTTCGCCATCTTATCAAACCAAATGAAAATAGTATTAACCTAATTGCAGTATTGGAGTCTGACTCAGAGACAGAAAATGACGGAAGCTTCTCTGATGAATTAGTGCGTTACCAAATGGAGATGAAAGTCCCTGAATCCATAAACCCTCTGAAATGGTGGGAACTTAATGAACACCGATATCCGATAATGTCATTCTTTGCCAAGAACGTTTAGTGCATACCAGTTACCTCAGTCCCGTGTGAATGATTGTTCAGCTCGGCTGGTTATATTGTCAATAAGACCCGCTCATCACCTGAACCAAATAATATCCACACACTTGCAGCACGGGAGACCATATGTAATAGCAGTATGTTTACCAGCAATATGTGTGTGACTCGGACCACAATACGAGAGGCGTTTGACAATGTTACATTACACTTTGAGTCCATTGACATTTCTCCTCTTTTGTTAAAAAAAAAGGATTTGGCATATTCAGATGTTACATTACATTTTGAGTGCATGGACATCTCTCTTCTCTTGTTAAAAAAAGGGTTTGGTATATTCAGATGTTACATCAAATAACTTCATTACCCAAGTGCGCGTTTCTACCAGTGTTATCTTAAACATACTTTGATGAATCAGTTATTCTAGACTCAAGAATCCACATCGCTCTACTGGCTTCTTACAAAAAACCTTCCACGAATATTTCCTACAAACTAATTTAATAATTTTTTAACTTTCGTTTCTCTGACAAATTAGCTCTCCCATGTCACATGTCAGATGACAGAGACGGATTAAGGGGGGTAGGGTAGGGTGACAGGGGGTGAAGGGCTGGAAATAGACGAGGCTTAGACAATGTCTACTTTGTGACTTGACAAGACAAGCAACACCAGGGCTACAAGGGGCCATAATTTCACGTCAGGACCTGAGCCGGAAAGGATAAGTCGCCAGAGTTTATTACCTGTAATGTTTGGACATGACAAACGTCGGGACGGTTGTGTGACAGCGGGTTGTCACTAGACAGTTGTGAGAGAAAGGGTTGTGTCGACGGTTGATGTGTGGGGGCAGTTGATGTGTGGGACAGTTGGTGTGTGGGGACCATAGATGTGTGGGGACCATAGATATGTGGGGACGGTTGATGTGTGGGACAGTTGATGTGTGGGGACAGTTGGTGTGTGGGGACAGTTGATGTATGGGATAGTTGATGTGTGGGACAGTTGATGTGTGCGGACAGTTGATGTGTGGGGACAGTTGATGTGTGGGGACAGTTGATGTGTGGGGACAGTTGTTGTGTGGGGACAGTTGATGTGTGGGGACAGTTGATGTGTGGGACAGTTGGTGTGTGGGGAGTGTTGATATGCGGGGACAGTTGGTGTGTGGGGACAGTTGATGTGTGGGGACAGTTGATGTGTGGGACAGTTGGTGTGTGGGGAGTGTTGATATGCGGGGACAGTTGGTGTGTGGGGACAGTTGATGTGTGGGGACAGTTGGTGTGTGGGGAGTGTTGATATGTGGGGACAGTTGATATGTCGGGACAGTTGGTGTGTGGGGACAGTTGATGTGTGGGACAGTTGGTGTGTGGGGAGTGTTATTATGTGGGGACAGTTGATATGTGGGGAGTGTTGATATGTGGGGACAGTTGATATGTGGGGACAGTTGGTGTGTGGGGACAGTTGATGTGTGGGGACAGTTGATGTGTGGGGACAGTTGATGTGTGGCGACACTTGATGTGTATGAGGCAAGATAATCCTATGGAAAGGTCTTGAGATTCTACACTAAAGAGAGAGTGGGGCAATATTTAATTTTAATGTTACATTTTTGACGTTAGCAACAGTAAACAAAGAATGACCTTCAACTTCTCTATTATCAACAACACAGAAACTTCAATTGTCTTATCTTTGGTCGATTTGAGGTGATGGGGGGGTGGGGTATAAGTTTGTTTACATTCCTTGACTTTGTGACTTACAAGTTAGTGGGCATGTCACGTGACAGACTTTGACCTAAGGTTTTATGGGGGGGGGGGNNNTGGGCTCACAGTTACATTCACATGTCCTGACCCTTGACCCCGGCCAGGGAGCTGAAGCAAGATAACAATGGATATCAGAAACTATCATGTAATCTACGTGTCAAAAAAGTTATTAAATAAATTAATTTTAAAATATACTTTTTTTTTAAAGGTCACGCTTTTATCTACATATAGAAAGTGCACTAAAAGATAGAAAATTGAAAATTTCTATAAATACAGGTGAAATCCGTTCCCACGCTTTATGTAGAGTGGATAAGTTCACGGATTTCACCTTTTATCGTAGAAAATTTTTATTTTCTTATTTTTAATGCATTTTCTACATGTAAGTAAAAGTGTGTTCTTTTTTTTTTTTAAATATATTTTAAAAAGTATTTTATTTCTAATTTTTAGTTTATTTTTTTATTTTAAAAATGTGAGCTTAAGAAGAGGCATTGTTGATAAAGTGAATGTTTGAATAATCAAAACGCCTGTTGCTCCTCTTGTATTATGCCAATTTCAATTTAGTTTCGTATTACTGGGCTGTTAAACACGGGAATGTTGTCATCGATAGCTGGGGGAAACCTTGAAACACTAGAGGACAGAAAAACCAAGAGTAAAGTAGTCATCCTTATATAAGAACGGCAATTTTCTGTCCGGTCATCGTTAGCGAATGGTCCCTCAAACTCCTACAGACTCCCACAGGCAATCAGAAAAATTAAATCTCATTTACATATTGAAATGACGTTCAAAGCGAGTTATTTTTAGTGCAGTCTTTTTTTCCAAGACTTTATTGTGAATGGTACGCGTTTGGATTTATGGACAAAAACTTTGTTTACGGTTTATTATAGTGAATAGTATTTTGATGTGATGCACATTTATGGCCGGTCGAGACGGCTGTCGGAGGGGAGGTACAACATGTCACCGAAACGACGGTGGAACGTCCTTGAAAGGGCTTTGTATCTTGTTTTACATAAAGCAATATATTCTAATTTAGAAATAAAATAAAAAGATAACTTAATACAACCCTCAGATAGACAAAAGGATAAAAACACCTCTCTAATTTCGTATGGAAGAACAAACAAATACTAATTCCCTTTCTTCTCATTTGAAATTCTGGGGGGGGGGGTGTCGCGAGAAAGATGGGAATATTGTTTGACAAGTCGTCTAGGAGTGTAATATTTAATTTATCCTCTCTCTGCCTACACGAGCATACTTTAGTGATCTCTCACAAAACGATGATCAACAAACAAGATGGTGAAAATGTAACAATAATTTATTATACAATAATTACAATAAGCGGAAACTAGTTCCGTTATGGCCTAAATTCATCACTAGGCTTAAGCCAATCAATATAATGGTTATATAGTTAATACTTAAATTTTTAGGATGTACTGCCCCGCTCCGTGAACGGTTGGTTCTGCAATTCTCCTGTCCTATGGGCTGCTTCACCTATGGTTCCAGATGACTTTGGTGATCACGGAAGTGTGAATAACCGGCTTCTACACAGGTGATGTGTAGGCATCAACCAGTGCGGTTGGCTTTTTGTGGGCTGCTTCACCTATGGTTCCAGGTGACTTCGGTGATCACGGAAGTGTGAATAACCGGCTTCTACACGTGTAATATGTAGGCAACAACCAGTGCGGTTGGCTTCAGAGTTACTTTTAGAGTAAGGCTGGAAATGATGAGTAGTCCTCCTCTGGTCCTGTCGATCGGTGCAGGGGTGAGGTAGGGGTTGGATACAAGTCGTGTGAATAGCGGTGAGTCCAGCTCCTGGTCCAAAGATGTGGGTTGGGGGTCGGATGCAAGTCGCGTGGATAGCGGTGAGTCCAGCTCCTGATCCAGGTATGTCGACACTTCGTTGGGCGGTTGCTGTCTGGAGTTCGGGTTATCTCGCATTACAGGCGGGTGCCTAGAAGCCAGACTAGATTCTGGCTAACGGGTAATGGTGCCGGCTCTTTCACGTCAAGGATGTCTATAGATTCAGTTCAATGGCTTGAACACTCATTCGATATAGCTCTCTGTGATCTCTTGGGCGGAAAAGAAAGGGTCTTGCCGGTGTATCAATTTTTATACACGTGTATAATTTTATGCAGACATCACTCATTGGATAACCTCGCTTTCGGGCAACCTTGACCGGTCATGAAGTTCGCTGCATATTTAATTAGTGACCTTTGATCCGTCAAGTGTTTCGTGAGTGACTCCCCTTTTGTTTTGTTGACATTCTCGTGTAAATCGTAGGGGGCTAATAAATTTCACCACAGGGGGGGGGTATTCGGTTGCCTGCATAAACACTTTATCAACTATTAAAACTTCAATAAATGTAAGAGTAGACATAAACCGCGGATAAACACAGGACGCAATGATGTTCTGTGTAGATGAAGCGTCTGTTAAGGATAAGATAAGACATCATCTTTATCCGTTATGTTACGATGAGGCTTAAGGCCCGGACACCATTTGATCTATTTTTTGTTAAACCTATTCACACTCGTATCACTGCCCGTATCAATGCACACACCACCGCACACATTGTTAAAGGCAGGAGCATAGGTAAAGTTGAACTGTACTTGAATAAGCTACACACGTGTTGTCTCAGATCTCTTAGTGTCCTGTTCTCCGTGGCCTTGGCAAGTGCTACGTCAACCATTGTTCACCTGTCTGCTAGCACCCTACCATTAAGAGTCGTGTTACCCCTGGGAAATATTTCTTTCGCTGATGGCTTTGCCCCGGAGGAAGATATTGGGGACGGAGAGGGGAGAGTTGGTGGTGTGAGAGGATAGGGCCTTTCTTATGTTAGATACCAAATACAATGTTATTACCCGTCTTTCTTATGTTATATAACAAATACAATGTTTTGTCCCGTCTTTGTAATGTTAAATACCAAATACAATGCTATGTCCCGTCTTTCTTATGTTAGATACCAAATACAATGTTATATGTCCCGTCCTTAGTGTCTAGTTGTGTGGATAGGGCCTTTCTTATGTTAGATACCAAATACAATGTTATGTCCCGTCCTTAGTGTCTAGTTGAAAGATAGGACCTTTCTTATGTTAGATACCAAATACAATGTTATATGTCCAGTCCTTAGTGTCTAGTTGAAAGATAGGGCCTTTCTTATGTTAGATACCAAATACAATGCTATGTCCCGACCTTAGTGTCTAGTTGAAAGATAGGGCCTTTCTTATGTTAGATACCAAATACAATGCTATGTCCCGTTTTTAGTGTCTAGTTGAAAGATAGGGCCTTTCTTATGTTAGATACCAAATACAATGATATGTCCCGTCCTTAGTGTCTAGTTGAGTGGATTAGGGCCTTTCTTATGTTAGATACCAAATACAATGCTATGTCCCGTCCTTAGTGTCTAGTTGAAAGATAGGGCCTTTCTTATGTTAGATACCAAATACAATGCTATGTCCCGTCCTTAGTGTCTAGTTGAAAGATATGGCCTTTCTTATGTTAGATACCAAATACAATGCTATGTCCCGTCCTTAGTGTCTAGTTGAAAGATAGGGCCTTTCTTATGTTAGATACCAAATACAATGCTATGTCCCGTCCTTATTGTCTAGTTGAAAGATAGGGCCTTTCTTATGTTAGATACCAAATACAATGATATGTCCCGTCCTTAGTGTCTAGTTGAAAGATAGGGCCTTTCTTATGTTAGATACCAAATACAATGCTATGTCCCGTCCTTAGTGTCTAGTTGAGTGGATAGGGCCTTTCTTATGTTAGATACCAAATACAATGCTATGTCCCGTCCTTAGTGTCTAGTTCCTGGTACCGATGAACGTGTTGAATGGCTGCTTTTATTGCTAGTCTCGTGTGTTATGGTGTGGGGTGGGTATTTATGTGTGTGGGGGTAGGTATTTATGTGTGTGTGGGGTGTATTTTTATGCGTGTGAGTGCTTGCGTGTGTGGTTGTATGTTTCTGAATTTGGAATGACTTTTTACATATTTTGGCTTAGTTTCTGTGTGTGTGTGTGTGTTAGTGTGCGTGTGTGTGTGTGTTTGTGTGTGTGTGTGTGTGTGTGTGTGTGTACTTAGTGCGTGCGTGTGTATCTATTTTAATATCACATACAACGTTATACTTGATATGGGCCTTGAACGTAATACACCAGAACCCTTGATATGGGGTCGTTAGTGCAAATTGTTCATGGGAAATAAATACGAACACACGTAGGACAATAAACCATAATAGCAGTGGAAGGGAAGTTATATATTGTAGAGAATCTGGCTTGTTCTTGGGTTTACCTCTCTATCTACTCTACTCTTTTACTCTAATCTTCACTTTTTTTCTATCTAACTACACTCGTCCCTAACTCAGTGTGTTCCTAACTCTATACTAACCCTATCTCCGTCTCTCTCTGTCCGTCTGTGTGTCTGAGTCAGTCCCCGGAGTCCATGCGTTCCCTCTCTAATACCTGTCAGACTCCGCCCCCCCCCAACTTCCACTGTTCGAAAGCCTTGTCAATCATCATGTCCCTCCCCTAGATATGATGGGGTAGGTTGGTTTGACGTAACCCCCCATGGTCGCTTGCTGTAATCGCCATTCCCTCGTCGGCTCCTTTCATCTAACTTTACGGCCGAGTCCCTTGGTCTGCCTGTCCAGTCCAAAGAGATAACATCCGAACGTCACATTTCCACCTCTGGCCCCCTGGACTCACTCGCCAAACCCCGTGGCGCCAAAAAGGTCACCCGCCAGACCTGCCTATAAGGTCGCCCGCCCTAAATTCCCGACAATATTGTCATAGTTGGAGGAGGGAAGGTATTTATTGTCATAGTTGGAGGAGGGAAGGTATTTATTGTCTTCGTTGGTGGAGGGGAAGGTATTTATTGTCATAGTTGGTGGAGGGGAAGGTATTTATTGTCTTAGTTGGTGGAGGGGAAGGTATTTATTGTCTTAGTTGGTGGAGGGGAAGGTATTTATTGTCATATTTGGTGGAGGGGAAGGTATTTATTGTCATAGTTGGTGGAGGGGAAGGTATTTATTGTCTTAGTTGGTGATTAAATAACAAAATTATTAAACCAATCATTCTTGACCTTTGTATGTATACTGACAGGAACTTTGTATGTCAACTGACAGGACCTTTGTAATTCAAATGAAAGGACCTTTATATGTTAACTGTCAGGACCTTTGCACGTATACTGACAGGACATTTGTATGTGTACTGACATGACCTGTCGTGTATAATAGCAGAGCATGTCTATGTATAATATCATGACCTGTCTATGTATAATATCAGGACCTGTCTATGTATAATATCATGACCTGTCTATGAATGATATCAGGATCTGTCTATGTATAATATCAGGACCTGTCGATGTATAATATCAGGCCCTGTCTATGTATACTGAAAGGACCTGTCTTTGTATACTATCAGTCTATATCAAATGAATGTCTTTATCTGCTCAAAACTGTTCTAAATATTCTATTTAATCGATTATTTTTGTTTTGTAATAATTCACATAGATAATTGAATGAATTCTACGTTGTTTATGTATGTGTTATGGGTTTTGACCAAGGAACAGCTTGAATAAATAGTTTATTATTGCTATTTGCATTTTAGTATTTGCATTTCAATATGAGATCATTTTCCAATTTCAGATCGTTTGAGAACAGAGCTTTTTCTGAGCTTGGACTATTAAGACTATTAAAAATCCTAAGGATTATCAAGTTCTTTATTCTTAATCCAAAGGACTATTAAGGACTATTATTCCAATACGGTGAGTAGATCATTGCAATGTCTGTTGGCCCTTCTATTTGACTTCTATTTGTGGATTAGATTCTGAATTTGTTTGCCGTTTAGAAACAATTTAGCAACACTGGTGACATGTCAAATCTTTAAATTTAAAAACGAACATCAAATAAAATATTTAGCAAAGAGACTATAGATGAGAGATATTAAAAGTATCAAAATACTTTATTTCTTTGCAATTTTGTTCGAAGAAACGGTATTATAAACTCTGCTGAAATTCCCAATCTTTGGTCAGCGTTTAGTTCTCTATCACTGCTCTACAATACCATAAGTGCATTAGATGGATACAATATTTAAATTCAAATATTAATTTAGTCACACTCTTGTGTATAAAGGGTGGTTGGACACTTCGACCCCGGACGATTCGACCCCGTTCGCTTCGACCACGAAGGGTTAGATCCTGGGCGGTTCGACCCTGGACGTTTTGACTGTTTCGTTTCTACACCGTGAAATTGTTCTATTTATTTTTTTAAAATATTTTTTATTTTATTTTAAAGTAATCTATGGTTTATAATGCATTTAAAATTAAAAACAGAATCTCCACTCCTATCCCAAACATGCTTAAAAACGACATAATTTATTATTGGGTTTTAAAACTGTATTCATGTAAGTCGTTCAAAGCTTTTCATTGCGATAACAAAAATAAATGAAAGTTGTTTTTCTTAAAGGTGTCGACGTGAAAAGTGCACCTCACAGTTGCTGGAACCATTACAAACACGCGCCCTTCCATTTACTTCTTGTGTTCCTTAACACCTGAAGACCTCCATTGCAGAAATACTGATTTTAATAAGTCGTACAAAGCTTTCAGTATTTTAAAGTTAAAAAATTTAATTGATAATACCGACACATGGCAGACGATAATAAGATTCTTGCTGTTTGGTCCGTATGACCTGTCTAAACGTACAACCGTTGTTATTTACATTTTGTACGGGGCTTACATAATGACATGTTACAAGGGCTAGTAGACTCAGTGACCACCACAGCACGCCGTGTTTGCGATGGTTATGGGAAAGGTAAATAAAGTGAGTGGGGGGGGCAGCGAGAATGTAGTCAAATTTAGAAAGGACCATGTGACCACATTGCCTTTTATAGGGTACTTCATTTCTAAAACCGGAAAACGTCATAGCTCATTTCGTAATTTTCTTTTTTTAGATTACATTTTAGCGGAACAAATGTTTGAGGCATAAATACAGTCAAATCACTATGTTCTCAAAATTGTTAGCTTAGTAAAATTACGAAATTGATTTTTATTTTGGAAGTCCCATAAGATGTCTTAAATTAACGAAGAATTAAAAATTAGCTGATGAGATCAATCATTCTCAATATACCGACATTCACGTATTGACTTGTATCTTTTATTAATTTTTTAATGAATTTGTCCTTACAAAGGATAAATTTAGATTAAATATTTCTATTAATAGATTTCCGCCATATTATGAACATCCCTATTGTCCGATTACATCGGTTTGGGATAAAGTTAGATAGGTTCGGAATCACCTGAGAGGATAAGTATATATATTACAATCGTGAATTTACGTTAAATGCTGACAGGTTGTACGTGAATATACTTTTTTTCAAATTTAGTCATATACCAAAAATTAATTTGTAATAATAATACATATTTAAAAGTATATCTAAAATTGTTTTTTTTAATAGATCAATTTCTAAGGAACGGTGCAAAAACAAAGGGATCGAAACGTCCTGTGGTCGAACTGAATGGTCGAACTGAATGGTCGAACTGAATGGTCGAACAATCCGGGGTCGAAGTGTCCGTATTTCGTAAAAGAGATTTTAAAAAAACAATGAATAAAGTTCTGTTGCGTCAAGTGTTTTTTTTGGTGATGTAGCGGGTGAGGGGGGTGGGGGGCAGGGGCCGATAAAGAGGTGGCTATTTCGGAAAAAGTCAGGGTCCCCAATGAATTAAGGCTAAATGAAAAGCTCCCAAAGTTATTATATTGTAAAATAAAGTTCTTGGATCGGGCCCAAGATGGAAATATCATCTAAGTCTAGACCTGACATCATCTAACTCTAGACCTGACATCATCTAAGTCTAGACCTGACGTCATCTGTCTAGACCTGACATCATCTAAGTCTAGACCTGACATCATCTAAGTCTAGACCTGACATCATCTAAGTCTAGACCTTAAATCATTTAAGTCTAGACCTGACCTGACATCATCTAAGTCTAGACCTGACATCAGCTAAGTCTAGACTTGACATCATGTAAGTTTAGACCTAACATCACCTCAGTCTCGCCTCGCCCAAAATGGCCGCCGTCTTCACCACCTCCCAAACTAGACCAACACAGATGAAATTAAACTGCTGCTGTTACCTGTTCATCCTCAACAGTTTTCATCTGTGATGCTCATTAAATGGCAGGTTAAATACTTGTGCATGTTTTGCTCGTTGAGTTTGGCTAATTGAAAGGCTCATATAACTGTTTCCGGTTTGAAATGAGTACATGGTTGGGGGGAAGGGGGGGAGAGAGAGAATTTTAATAAAGTCATAACATGTCACATTTGATTTGATGATTTGGTAATATATGATGGGTTTGTAAATTATGATGGATTTGGTTTATTATGATGGGTTGGTTTACTATGATATGAATGTTTATTTAATTACTATATGTAGTGTTATCTCCATGTAAAGCGCTGTCAGCTCGGCTCCTGGCTGGGATATAGAGCTATATAAATTATCATTTTATTATTATTATTATTATTATTATTATTATGGGTTGGTTTATTATGATGTGTTGGTATATTATGATGGGTTTTTTTATTATTATGATGTAATATAGTGATAATTGGATCTGTATTGATGCTGTGGACTCTAACGATGGATTAATTTGTTTAAATGGGTTCGTCTATTTCTTCTTGTCACAAGACTATCTAAGTGAACAACATCAGAATTTAATGCCACCGATGAGAACAAATCATTGTTGTTCCAGTTCATACCATAGCAGATTGGCCACCACACGGACTGAGACACCAAGCATCGCAGCCCAATCTACTAAATTTATACAACTTTTAAATTCGTGCCCCCTTCCCCCCCCAAAAAAAATATAGCCGGCAACATTTTCTTATATTACCCTAATTTACCCCCCTTCCCCGCTTCTGCTCCCCATTTCCCCACCACTCAAACACTCTCCGTTATTTTAAAGATAAACTTTATGGGCAACCACTCCTAACAAAAGTTGATATGCTCAACCTACATCAAAACATATTAGTTCTCATACTTTATGTCACACTACTATTTGATAACGTGAATCCTTAGTTTTCTGCGCAGTCAGTCATCAACGTTTCACCGGCTAATATCGTGTTAACCTCATGCTTACCCTGTTATCCCACCATTAACCGGCGATCGTGGTAACCACATGCTACCCCACCATTAACCGGCTATTGTCGTGTTCACCCCATGCTTCCACTGCTACCCCACCATTAACCGGCTATTGTCGTGTTAACCTCATGCTTCCACTATTACCCCACCATTAACCGGCTATTGTCGTGTTCACCCCATGCTTCCACTGCTACCCCACAGCTTAATCCCGTTAATACCAACATTAACTCACCAGGCTGTCTTCACAATTGTTTATTCTTTGCCCTACTTCTGGCCAGATCTCTTATTAAAATACTTCCACAAAACATTTGTCAGATATAAGAGCAGGGTTATATTTCTATGTTTACCTTTAATATTGTTTAAAATAAGAAAGTTTTTGAATATTATTTTCATTAAACTTTCACTCTCGGCCGTCTGTGTGACCGTCGGTCATTGTCTACATCCAGTATTCATTCATTAAAAAAAGTTGACTACGTTTGATTAAACTGAATTTTAGATCTAGAGACATTAATCTAAAACGATCTTCCATTTCTCTTTCTTTTTTTTTTTTTCTATAAATATCTGATTGATTATTTTTTTAAATTTCGAAAAGATAATATAGAATATAAAGTATATAAACACCGTGTTTTTATTTATGTGTACTCGTAAGGCCATTAGCTCATAGTATGAGTATTTGAGTAGCTTGAGTATTTGTTCTCTTTTGGGTTCAGCTCTAGACTACACAATATGAATGTGTTTCTTGTCTTTTAGCTCGACAATATGCTGATTTGGTAGAGGAGCCATGGTTCTTTCAATATTTCGAAAATGAATGCTGGTCATTGAAATGTTGGTCATTGGAATGTTGGTCCATGGAATGTTGGTCAGTGAAATGTTGATCAGTGAAATGTTGGTGGGTGAAATGTTGGTGGGTGAAATGTTGGTCAATGGCATGTTGGTCAGTGAAATGTTGGTCCGTGAAATGTAGGCGGGTGAAATGTTGGTCAGTGAAATGTTGGTCAGTGGCATGTTTGTCGGTGGAATGTTTTAAACCAAATGAAGGAAGTTATTCTTTTTCCTTAGCTTCCTTGAATAGTTGATAACTACCTTTAAAATTGTTGATAACTACATTTAAAATTGTTGATAACTACCTTTTAAATTGTTGATAACTACCTTTAAAATTGTTGATAACTACCTTTTAAATTGTTGATAACTACCTGTTAAATTGTTGATAACTACCTTTTAAATTGTTGATAACTACCTGTTAAATTGTTGATAACTACCTGTTAAATTGTTGATAACTACCTGTTAAATTGTTGATAACTACCTGTTAAATTGTTAATAACTATCTGTTAAACTGTTGATAACTACCTGTTAAATTGTTGATAACAACCTGTTAAATTGTTGAAAACTACCTGTTAAATTGTTAATAACTACCTGTTAAATTGTTGATAACTACCTTTTAAATTGTTGATAACTACATTTTAAATTGTTGATAACTACCTTTTAAATTGTTGATAACTACCTGTTAAATTGTTGATAACTACCTGCTAAATTGTTGATAACTACCTTTTAAATTGTTGATAACTACCTGTTAAATTGTTGATAACTACCTGTTAAATTGTTGATAACTACCTGTTTAACATGTTGATAACTACCTGTTAAATTGTTGATAATTACATGTTGAATTGTTGATAACAACCTGTTAAATTGTTAATAACAATCTGATAAATTGTTGATAACAACTTGTTAAACTGTTGATAACCTGTTAAATTGTTGTTAACGACCTTTTATAAATCGATTAACGTATTGCTTCAATTTCTTTTATTTCATGTCGTAAGTCAATAACGTTGTACTTGAATGTTCATCACTTATTTCTAGAGTGATCAGTCAACGGAGTAGACGTAGTATTCAGTTCTGTCAGTCTATTCAGTCTATCAAGTCAGTCAAGTCAATATAGTCAGTCAAGTCAATCTAGTCAGTCTACTCAGTCAAGTCAGTCTAGTCAGTCAAGTCAGCCTAGTCAGTCAAGTCAGTCTATTCAGTCTAGTCAGTCAAGTCAGTCAAGTCAGTCTAGTCAGTCAAGTCAGTCAAGTCAGTCAAGTCAGTCTAGTCAGTCTAGTCAGTCAAGTCAGTCTAGTCAGTCAAGTCAATCTACTCAGTTTAGTCAGTCAAGTCAATCTATTCAGTCTAGTCAGTCAAGCCAATATAGTCAGTCTATTCAGTCAAGTCGATCTAGTCAATGAAGTCAATTTAGTCAGTTAGTCAATCTAGTCAGTCATGGCAGTCAAGTCAATCTTATAAGTCAAGTCAATGTAATCAGTCAAGTTAATCTAGTCTGTCAAGTCAATCAAATCAATCTACTCAGTCAAGTCAATCTACTCAGTCAAGTCAATCTTGTCGTTAAAGTCAGTTAAGTCAGTCTAGTCAGTCCGGTCAATCTATTCAGTCAAGTCAATCTAATCAGTCAAGTCAATCTAGTCAGTCTAGTCAGTCAAGTCAGTCTAGTCTGTCAAGTCAGTCTAGTCTGTCAAGTCAGTCTACTCAGTTTAGTCAGTCAAGTCAATCTACTCAGTCTAGTCAGTCAAGTCAATCTATTCAGTCTAGTCAGTCAAGTCAATCTATTCAGTCTAGTCATTCAAGTCAATCTATTCAGTCTAGTCAGTCAAGTCAATATAGTCAGTCTAGTCAGTCAAGTCAATATAGTCAGTCTAATTAGTCACGTCAGTCACGTTAATCTAATCACTCGTGTCAGTCAAGTCAATTTAATCAGTCTTCGTAATTGTCCAGTGGTATAGAAACTTTTTTGGTCAACGTGCCCAAAATTCAACCCAAACCCACTTATTTATAGCAAAGTGCCAACACTCCGATGTAACTTTATAAAGTGGGTTTGACTTAGCCGTTTTGATTGAGGAAGAGATTATAAAGTCGCGAGCCAAGTGAAGGGGCTGTGTGCCTGATTATGGCACGCGTGCCATGGGTTCACCAGTGCACCATCACTGGTCTAGTTCTTCCGTTTCACAATACGTATTTCTCTATTAGTTTAACTTTAACCTGACTTCGAATTACACACCAGAGAAAATTATGTATAATGTATTTATTGTTTTAATCGCCTTTCTGGATACAAATCGACTTGCAATATTCGATCCTCGAAGATTTTTTGAAGGGTAATTAGAGATCTCTGTCAAACCATTGCTCATCAATTTTCTATAGTGTATGTCCTGGGATGAGGAACGAGTAATGTACTAAGTTTCGCCTCTACACATTACAATGTCATCGAAATCGATCACCACACTAAAACCGCAGATGTCATTCAAGGGATCGTGTATTACAGACGTGATGTTATGTCAACCCAAAGGTTTATCGGACATAGGAAATAACACAAGCAACGCGTTCCAAGACAAAGCCTGACAATATTTATATAATAAGTTGCCCCTATTCCGTTTATCAAATTATGATATAACTTTGGGCTCAAGTGTAAATAATGCAACTGTCTTCTCTTGTCGCCGCCACCCCTGTGGCCCTGAGTGAACGATTATTTCGACGCCTGTTGTAATGGTCTGGTCAAATCCCCCCCCCTGCCCCCTAACAGTTGACTCACCAGGTCTGTTTAACCAGCCCGGGGCAATTAGTTCAACAATTAGCTACAGAGCCATCGCGTGTTGGAGTAGAGAGTTTCTTTTGGTGTACGCTGTGAGCCGAAGTGTTCCAGGAATTTGTGTCATCTAATTGTATGTTCGTCCGTCGAGTCGGCGAGGACCACCCTAGTCATCCGAGGGTTGCTGGGACTTTAGCAATAACTATCAAGTCATATTTACCTAAATATTTCTTTGATCAAGATAAACTATTGTAATTTCTATTTGAATTAAGTAGCTGTTATTTGGATAATTCTAGAAGAGTTCAAGGTAGTTAAACGATGAAATCACTTGTGTCGCTCTGCCAGGCGCCCTCTTCACGCCGGCGTTCTGATTCTTCTTGACCAAGGACCAAGACCTGATTCCCAGCGTCCGTTGGATGAGATTATCTAGTTCCTAATAAACTTCAAGCGATACAGACTCAAAGACAATAAAGTCCTTCAGCAGGGCAGATCTGCTACAGAGCTACCAAACAACTCTCTGTGGTGTTAATTGTTTGAACAAACATCTTTTGGTGGGCCGTTTGAACAAGCATCTTTTGGTAGGTGGTTTGAACAAACATCTTTTGGTAGGTGGTTTGAACAAACATCTTTTGGTAGGTGGTTTGAACAAACATCGTTGGTAGGTGGTTTGAACAAACATCGTTGGTAGGTGGTTTGAACAAACATCTTTTGGTAGGTGGTTTGAACAAACATCTTTTGGTAGGTGGTTTGAACAAACATCTTTTGGTAGGTGGTTTGAACAAACATCTTTTGGTGTACCGTTTGAACAAACATCTTTTGGTAGGTGGTTTGAACAAAAATATTTTGGAAGGTGGTTTGAACAAACATCTTTTGGTAGGTGGTTTGAACAAACATCTTTTGGTAGGTGGTTTGAACAAACATCTTTTGGTAGGTGATTTGAACAAAAATCTTTTGGTAGGTGGTTTGAACAAACATCTTATGGTAGGTGGTTTGAACAAACATATTTTGGTAGGTGGTTTGAACAAACATCTTATGGTAGGTGGTTTGAACAAAAATCTTTTGGTAGGTGGTTTGAACAAACATCTTATGGTAGGTGGTTTGAACAAACATATTTTTGTAGGTGGTTTG